>RJWJ010002767.1:0-95207 GCA_004363605.1 Indri indri
CAGGGGACAGAGAAGAGAGGATATGCTGGAGAAGAGCTAATGCTAGGTCTAGGTCCAAATTAGTCACCTGATGGGCAGCAACTATAAGATCTTTTAGCTTTGTTCAGCTCCTTTAGCTATAGCTCAGGAGCAAGTGGGTTTTTACTTCTTCTTTTTATCATAATCTGGACTCCTGAGAACCATCTTGAATGTGCCTCTGTAAATCCCCAGAGTTAACCTTTCTTTCCGTTTTTTTTTTTTTTTTTTTTGGAAACAAGGTCTCGCTGGAGTGCAGTGGCATCATCATAGCTCACTGCAGCCTCAACCTCCTGGGCCTAAGCTATCCCTCTGCTTCAGCCTCCCAAGCAGCTGGGACTATAGGCTCATATCACCACATTCAGCTAATTTTTTTATTTCTGTACTATTTGACACTATTATATATAATTTAACATTGTTGATTTTGTATCCACTGATTCAGTTCTCCCCTTTTACTCTAAGCCACCTTGGTATGTATGTCAGACTCTCTTCCTATGTCTCTCCTGCAAAGCAGTGTTCTTCCAGGTTGTGGGTCACATTCCAGAGGTGACACAGGAAATAACTTCAGGTGGCTCACAGACAGAGTGTTAAATAGTATCCAATCACATAGTGAAAATTCAATTCTATCTCTTTGAAAATTATCTTAAAATCTTATTATTTTAGATTGTGGCAAGTCTTTCTATAAAGAGTCTTTATTTTAACAAAGGAAGAACAGCTGCCAGGAGTGGAAGCCAGCACTGAAGCATCACAGCTCATAGTATTGGGTTGAAATATAAACATTTGAAATCACATTTATTTTTATGGTCATTTCCCATTTATTATGCCAAGTAATATTGATTTTGTTTTACAGAGATGATATAAAGTTTTGTTTTAACCTAACTTTAAGTAAAAGATATGCAAGTTCAAAGAAAACTATTAAATGCACAATAATACAGGAGCTATACTAAAATGGCAAAAGTCCTGAGGGTGGTACTTGAATTAATGAAATTTGGGAAACATTAGTCTTCTGTTTTTTAATTTTTGTTTATCACTTTGCATAGGATTCTTGAATGAATTCCATCTGTTTCTATGGCTTTAAATACTACTACTATATCAAAGTCTCCTAAATATGTCTGTCTTCTGAGATTCAGGGTCACCAGTCCATGACCATTAGAGTGTCCCAGGCTCACCTGATCAAACATGAACTCATTTTCTTCATTACAAAACGCATTCTCCTATATTCCCCATACCCACTCGTGGCCATCCTACAAAGTCTGTGGCTTCTTCCTCTTGAGTCTCTTTTGACACTGTTCTTTTCTATCGATAGTGCCATAACTCTGACGCTCACAATCTGTTCCTTGGACCAATGCACTTCTTTCTTAACTGAATTCTCTGCCTCCTGTATTGATTCTCCTCCTGTCAATTCTGCTCACCACTGAGCAGTTGTTTTTGTATTGTATAAATCAATACAGTCACTCCATTGTTTGAAACCTTTTGCTGGTTTGCACTTTTCTGCACTATGACAACCAAGATACTGACATTGATACAGAATGTTTCCATCAATACAAGGATCCCTCAAGTTGCACTTTTATAGCTGTACACACTTCCCTCTTGTTCCCCTTTCCTTAACCTCTGGCAACTACTAATCTGTTCAACATTTCTGTAATTTTGTCATTTAAAAATATTGTATACATGAAATCATATTGGATGTAGCCTTTTGGGATTGGCTTTTTTCACTCAGTATAATTCTCTGGGAGATTTACTCAGGTTGTCATATGTATCAATTGTTCATTACTTTTTTGATTGCTGAGTAGTATTCTAAGATATGAATCTACCAAAATTTGTTTATAAATTGCTGAAGTCTATGAGATAATATTTTATTAAGGATTTTTGCATCTATATTCTTGAGGATATTGGTTTATAGTTTTACTTTTTTGGTACTTTTTCTGATTTTGATGCCACAGTAATATTAACTTCATCAAATTAATGAAGAATGTACCTACCTCCTCTATTTTCTGGAATAGATTGTAGAATTAGTGTTAATTCTTTAAACAGTTGTTAGAATTCCAGAAAGAAACTATATGAGTCTGAATATTCCTTTTTGATAAAATTTTAAAATTACAAATTCAGCTTACTTTAGCAATTCTTTTATAGTAGGTATGCTGGTGACACATTCTTTTAGTTTTGTTTCATCTGAGGATATTTTGATTTACCTTTTATTCATAAAAGCTATTTTCATTAGATTTGGGATTCTGGGTTGAAAATTCATTTCTTTCAGCATTTGAAAAATGTGCTACTTCATTCTGGCCTCCATGATTTCTGATATGAAATGCACTGTAATTTGAATGTTTTTCTCCTGTAGATAAAAGTGTCATTTTTCTCTTACAGTTTTCAAGATTTTTTTCTTTGCCTTTCATTTTTAGGAATTTCACTATGATGTTTCTTGGTGTGGATTTCTTTGAGTCTTTCCTATTGACGATCACTTAGTTTTTTAAATTGGAGGTTTATGTCTTTTGCCACTTTTGAAAGTCTTCAGCTGTTATTTCCTTAAGTACTTTTTTAGCCTCACTCTCTTTCTCCCCTCCTTCTAGGATTTTAATTTTTTGAAAGTTGAATGTTATAGCATAGTTCCACAGGTCCCTGTATGTCACTTTTTAAAAGTCTTTTTTTTTCTCTTTCAGGTTGAGTAATTTCTATTGTTCTATCTTGTAGTTAGCTGAATCTTTTCTCTGTCTCTTCCATTCTGCTGCTGAACCCACTAATTGAGTTTTTAAATTTCGGTTATTGTATTTTTCAGTTGTAAAATTTATATTTTCCTATTGTATGTCTTTTAAATATGTAATTTAATTCTCCTTTTATTTCAGGAAAGTTTCTTTGCATTATATATTTTTAGTATTTGTTCTGTTTCATTGATTCTGTTTCTTTTAGGAACTCCTTATATATCTATGTTGGATTGTTTTTTCCTGTCTTCTATAATTTATTATTTTTTCTAATTTAAAAAATTTTTATTCATTTCTATTTTTTTTCCACTTTTTTTCTTTTCTTTCTCTCTATCTCCATGATGGACATTTTGTGGTATCTGTTTCTTCTTGTATTCATAATAGTGTAATCTTAATTTTTCTCCTTTCATCTACATCTGTCACTTAACCATCCCTAAGTGCCTCAACACTGATGATGTTTTAAAATTGAGATTTATCTTTTATTTAACAGCTTCTGTAATTTCTTTCTGTGTTTTTTGGTAATATTATAGATCCCAACTCTTTGTTCTGTTGCTACATTTTTCTGATGTGAATTAATTTGCTATCAGTATATGATTTAGATTTTTCTTATCCTTGATATCTTGCAATATTTTTAATTGGATTTAGCCGCAATCCTTTTCATTGTTCATTTTAAGTGAAAAGAAGTTTCCTGCATTTTAGGAGGAAGTACCTGATAGCAGAAATGAAAGTCAAATGGGGTTGGGTATACTCACAACTAATGGGTGCGGTGAGTACTGTCTGGGGGATGAGCACGTTTGTACCTCTGACTTGGGTGGTGCAGAGGCAAGATATGTAACCCAAACGTTTGTACCCCTGTAATATTCTGAAATAAAAATAAATAAATAAACATATGACAACAACAATTGACAAATTGACAACTGAGAAATACACCAGCAGATGCAAACAAACGAGCAAAGAGAAATCTAAAAAAAAAAAAAAAAAAAAAGAAAAGATTGTTTCGTCAGCTTCATAACTCCAGGTTTCCTCTTTGGTTCACTGTGATGTGTTAAAAAAAAAAGAGATTTATCTACATAACCGTATCTTTAATACTTTCTGAGATCCACCTTTTCTACTCTCCTTTTTCATTAGAATCTAAACCTTCTCTGTCTTTGACCCCAAGAAATTTTTATCCCGAGCAAGTGTTACTCTGTTTTGAGCAATTTCTCTTCATCGTAGGGCTTTGAGTATTCTTGAGATCCCAGAGGGCCCAGGTTTCCCTGACATCCTCGAACCTTTCTGCATTCCCCTTGTATTCATGTACAAATGGGAACTTGTGAAGTGTCCTAGCAGTTATGACTATCTTAAGTTTGGTTATTTGATTCCTCCACTCTGAGTGGAGACCTCCTCTTTTGGGAGTGAATACTTCTTGACAATTCCTAGGTTTCTTGCCTTTTAGAACCTGTCAGAATTCTCTTTGTATTCCCTTTTTTGTTACTCCTGTACACCTGTTATTCTTTCTAGAATCGTGTGCCGTCGGTGTTTTAAATTCTCTTGCTCTTATACTGGGATTTATGGGATCATTCATCACCTTGCTTTGCAATCTATTCTGTTTATTGCTGCATAGAAAACATGTGAGATCTTTTCTGGTTCCATGTAAAACATAGAATTATTTTTTCCAGATCTGTAAAGAATGATAATGGGATTTTGATAGGGATTGCATTAATTCTGTAGATCACTTTAGGTAGTATGGACATTTTAACAATGTTGATTCTACCAATCCATGAGCAAGGTAGGTTTTTTCATCCGTTTACATCTTCAACAATTTCTTTTTTTAGTGTTTTGTAGTTCTCCCTGTATAAGTCTCTTACATATTTTGTTAAATATATTCCTAGATATTTAATTTTCTTTGAGGCTATTGTGAAAGGAATTGTGTTTTTGATTTGATCTTTGGCTTGACTATTGTTGGCATATATGAATGCCACAGATTTGTGTGCATTGATTTTGTAACCTGAGACTTTGCTGAATTCATTTATCAGTTCTAGGAGTCTCTTAGATGAGTCCTTGGGGTTTTCTAGATATAATATCATATCATTAGCAAAGAGCGAGAGTTTGATCTCATCTGTCCCCATTTGGACACCCTTAATACCCCTCTCTTGCCTAATTACTGTGGAGAGGATTTCGAGCACTATGTTGAATAGAAGTGGAGATAGAGGGCAGCCTTGTCTGGTTCCGGTTCTAAGTGGGAATGGTTTCAATTTTTCCCCATTCAATATGATATCGTCAGTGGGTTTGTCATAAATGGACTTGATAATTTTAAGGAATGAGCCATCTATGCCTATTTTGATGAGAGTTTTTTATCATAAAGCAAATCAAAACCACAATGAGATATCACCTAACCCCAGTGAGATTGGCCTCTATCAAAAGATCCCAAAACATGAATTACTGGCGAGGATGTGGAGAGACAGGAACACTCTTACACTGCTGGTGGGACTGAAAATTAGTGCAACCTCTGTGGAAAAGAATCTGGAGATACCTCAGAGAGCTAAAAATAGAAATACCATCTGATCCAGCAATAGCACTGTTAGGCATCTACCCAAAAGAACACAAAACATTCCACAATAAAGACATCTGCACCCGAATGTTTATGGCAGCACAATTCACTATTGCAAGGATGTGGAAACAACCCAAGTGCCCATCAATCCATGCGTGGATTATTAAAATTTAGTATATGTTTACAATGGAATATTAATCATAAGAAACGACAGTGATCTAGAACCTCTTATACTTTCCTGGATTAAACTTAAGCCCATTATCCAAAGTGAGGCACCACAAAAGCAGAAGAATGGGCTCCACTTGTACTCGCCATCAAATTGGTACTAACTGATCAACACTAGGGTGACCACATGGCAGAAATACTCTCCAGGGATTAGGGGGATGGGGGAGGGGGTAAATCCGCAACTAAAGGACACGGGGAGCACTGTAGGGGGGGAAGGGCATGCCTTTAACCTGCACTTGGGTGAGGCAAAGACATAAAGTGTAACCATAATGTTTGTACCCTCACAATACCCTGAAATAAAAAAATAAATAAATAAAAAATAAAATAAAAATAAAATAATAGATTCAACTTAAAAAAAAAGAAAACATGTGAGAGCTTATTCTTACTGCCTTAAAACAACAATTTGTTGTTATTCTTATATCTTATGATATTTTGGGGTCATGGATTCAGGCATGGCATGGTATGGGTGTCTTGTCTCTGGTTCACAATGCCGCAACCTCAGGTGAAATGACTTGAATGGTTCAGTGTTGTCACCTGGGGACTGGCAAAGTGTCTTTTTTTTTTCTCTTTATCTCTCCACATGGCTAACTTAGGCTTCCTTAGACTAGCGTGGCTTCAAGGTAGTTCAATTTCTTACATATGTATCAGTGAAATCTCCAAGAGACCACGAGGGAAGCAGCCTTCTTTTAAAGGCTATGACTGGAAATGACATAGTGTCACTTTCACCGGCTCTGTTTTTCAAAGCAGTCATAAGACAGCCCAGACACAAGGGAAAGGGAAACAGATCCTACCTCTTAATGGCAGGAATGTCTGTGGCTTCCTTTAACCCACAACAATATCCTACTTATTCTGTTAGCTTTTAAAAAAAAAAAACCCAGCTCTTTTAGCTTGCTCTCTTTCTCCACCATGTGAGGACACAGTGAAAAGTTAGCTGTTTGCAAGCCAGGAAGAGGGCCCCCACCAGGAACCAAATCTGCTGGCATCCTGATCTTGGACTTCCCAGCCTCCATAACTATGAGAAATAAGTGTCTGTTGATTAAGTCCCCCTGCCTGCCCCTCCAAATAACAGCTTGATTGGATATAATTCATATATCATACAATCCTCTCATTTAAAGATCATGATTCAGTGGTTTTTAGTGTATACACAGACTTGGACAAGCTTGTACAATCAATTTTAGGACATTTTCATCATTGCAGAAGGAAACCCGGTACTCATTAGCAGTTGCTTCTCATTTCTATTAGCTTTCTAACGGGGTTGGGAAAATTCAACAAACAACACTAGTAACATTATCTTCCTCGAACTTGTGTTATAATTATTTTAAAGGGAATATTTCTGGTTTATGAGATATGTATTATTTTATGATAAATTGGCAAGTTGTAAGTGTATATATTTATGGAGTACAAGTGATGTTATATGTATACAATATGGAATGATCAAATCAAGCTAATTAACATATGTATCTCCTCAAATACTTATCATTATTTTGTGACAAGAACACTTGAAATTTACTCTCATAGAAATGTTTAAATATACAATGCATTATTATTAACTATAGTTACCATACTGTGCAATAGATCTCAAAAAACTTATTCCTCCTGCTTAACTAAAACTTTGTACCCTTTTAGTGAGAGTAAGGCAAAAATGTCATTTTGCAAATACATCAGTAAAATAAAATTTTATCTTCCCTATTACCTACCGGATATTATAGAGAACAGACGAAATGATGAAAATAAAAATAGTTTTAAAAGGTTGAAAATTCATTCTACATGTATTATTTATTTTTACTTAAATATTAAATGAAAAATGGTAAATGAAGTGCTCTGAGAATGTATTACCATAGATTTTGTATATTTCTCAGTAGTTACAGTATCAGTCTTCCAGTATTAAATTTTAGACACACATATTCCTCACATTTAGGGCAGAGTGAATTCTAAAATTTTTCCAATAAAATGAATGCTCACCTATACAGTTCTGTTTTCTGTTTTGCACCCATTTAGAGAAATAGATTTGGAGAGTGTGGGTTGTACAGAAGTGCCTTGGTAGTGAGAACTTGGTCCTCAATACTGCTACTCCTGTGTTGCCTTTCTCCTCCTGTACCTTCTCCTGCATCCTGGCCTGGACCTGTGCAGCAAGGCTTCCTGGATCACAGGTGCTGATGAGGGTGTGGCTGAAAACTTTCCTAAACAGGGGGTCCTAACCGTAAGTGATAGAAGATCTTCTTTCACTTATGGTTAGGATGATTGTATATCCTTCAAATTATGATGCTTTTGTCCTGCAGAAATGCTGAACAGAACAGGCTACTGGGATAGCAGGTATAAACTGGGTCACTCCTGAGGAATGAATATGTGTGGTTCCTACCTAAGATACTTCGTATTTCCCTTCTTTTTAAATTGCCTCTGAGTTACTTGATAACTGAAGAAGTGGGTGCTTTTCTCTGGGTTATAGAACATATTCTTTCAACAAAGGGACTAGTCAAGTTTGACAGTAGCATCTGGGAAAGGAGGGATTTGTGGAACATAAGTAATACTACCACCGATAAGTCATGTAAACACAGCATATATTCAGACATTTAATTATTTTGAAGAGAAAGGATCAGTACGATAGTCATTAGATTAGACAATAATTAGGCCAGGTTTGAAAGGTGTATTTTTGTTACTGGATTCACATATAAGTTATTTGGTTTACTGTAAAATTATACATAAAAAATGCCAAATAAAACATGAATGAGTGTCTTTATGTCTTGAATTCTCTTTCCAAACTTTATAATCCTTTACTCTATGGTTGGAGATAGGCTTAGGCTCTGTACTTCTTTTAACCTTAGTTTACTTTCCTGAAAAATGAGAGGAATAATACCAGTTCCTTCTTCACAGAGCTGTTTTAAGGCATACAAGGTGTGCATCTGCTATAAACATCTGCTATAAACTTAAAGTCTTACGTAAATGCTAACCATATAGTAGGTACTGCCCACTTGTGAAGCATTTGGGCCCTGAGATGAAGATTCTTGGGCTTAAATTGCTGTTTCACAACTTAGTTGATGTATGTCCTTCTACAAATTACTTAACCTGCCTAAACATCAGTTTTATCTATAAAATAAGGATAACACCAATATTTTCCTCATAGCGTTGATATAAGAATTGAAGGAGATAATGTATGTAAATATTGTAGTCTAGTGCCTGGAAAATGCTAAGCACTAATAGATGTTAGTTATTATCAATAGTTAGGATTATTAATGTGTTCACAAAGACAATGGGAAACTGGATAAGAACTTTTGCTAATATCAGCAAAGTTTAATTGAAATTGTTCTCATCAATTTGTCGTTTTATTCTATACATGCCTCATAAAGATTTGAGTTTTTTTTTTCTTTAGGTTTTATTTCTGTTCTTTTCACATATAATTATGGCTTTCTTTGATACATTAAAAGCTCATATTCTGAAATAGTAAAAGATCAACAGGTGAAAAAGAATGACCTATTTGTTCTGCCAACCTATGCAGTAAGCACTACTCTGTCAGGGGATCTGGGGCTGTTGGATGCATTGGCATAGAAGACAATGCACTTGCTCTTTCACCACCCCTGACCCCAACACATTTTTTTGGCCATGGAACCTGTGAAAGCCTGAACACTTGGCCCAGTAGGATCCAATTCCAGAAGGAAGAGGTGGTCTCCTGCCACTGATGCAGAATTATGGCATTGTAATGTTCTCCCATTTGATCTGCTGACGCTTCTCATATATGTTGTGATCACTTCATGTTCAACTTTCATTACTGCAGTGTGATTTCATCTGTTTTATACTACTGACCTAAATCCTTTCAAAACAGACCATAACATCAGAACTAAGTGGGAGAAATCTATCAATAATTAGTGTTTAAATGGCTATGGGTATGTCAGTACATTTTGCAGAGGAATAGACATTGTCAATTAATCTAGAAAGTCAGTTAAGCAAGCTCTTACTGCATTGTTTCCGTTAATGTCAACTATTACTTCCAGCCTTTTTTTTTTCGCTTTATGTTTTATGCTTTATTTGATGCATAAAATTTATGACAGTTACGGCCTTTGAACATTGTCCTTTTATCCATAAAAGTATCATTCTTTGTTCCTTTGAAGCTTTTATCATGAATTTGAATTTGCTTATTATTGATATTGCAATCTCTTTGAATGCTTCTTATCTGTTTGTTTTCTTTTATGGCTTGAGCTTCTTTGATATTTTCCCCTTTTATAATTTAGAAGGCTTCCAAATTGCAAGAGATTGATTCTAAGACTTTAAAAAACTTTCTGGAATCTGTATTACTCAAGATATTAGCTTCAATAACTATCAACTTTTCCTCTATAAGATAGAGACTTGGCAAACTTCCAATTTCTTCAATCTCTCTTACTTAATTTATATTTTGTACCTGGGTTTTTCTCACAATTACTATAATATTCTCTCTCTCTCTCTCCATATATATATGTAAAATATGTACACACATATTTACATTTCAATGTTCACTAACAAATTCATAATTTATGGGCTATTTATTTTGATTTCTGTCTCAGTTTACTGATGTATATCTTCAAATAGTTTCTTTCCCCTTGAAATGGCACATAAGTGATGTACTTTCCACATCATTTTTTAAATGAAAAATTTTCATTCTTTGCCAATTTTCCAGAATGGTGATTTAGTAGACTATAGATTTCATGAGTTAGAACCATTTCCTTTTAATATTTGCAAATGTTGACAGAGGTTATCTAGCATTTAGCCAGAGAAAAAAATGATGTGATAAGATTCCTTTTTTTTAATCTGTGGGTGAAATATCTCTTTTTCCTGGATGCTTGAGGGCATCTTTCCTTGTCCTCAAAACTTGAATAATTTTAATAGGTTGTATTGAGATGACAGTTTTCATTAAATAATTTCACCTGATTTTTATTTATTTTAGTTTTTCTTTTTTCTCAGTATAGTTAAGGCCTTGTCAATTTTGTTTATGTTTTCAAAGAACCAACTCTTAGTTTAGTTGGTCTTTACTATTTTTTTTTTTTTTTTTTTTTTTTTTTTTTTTTTTTTTTTTTTTTTTTTTTTTTTTTTTTTTTTTTTTTTTTTTTTTTTTTTTTTTTTTTTTTTTTTTTTTTTTTTTTTTTTTTTTTTTTTTTTTTTTTTTTTTTTTTTTTTACTCTATGGTATTTATTTCTGCTCTGATCTTTATTATTTCCTTCCTTCTGATAACTTGGGGCTTAGTTTGTTCTTTTTCTAGTTCCTTGAGTTTAAAGTTAGGTTGTTTATTTGGGATCTTTCTTTTTTCCTGATGTAGGCATTTATCACTATAAACTCCCCTCTTTGAACTGCTTTTGCTGCATCCTATAAGTTTTGGTATGTTGTTTCCAATTACGTTTGCTTTAAGTTAACGTTTGATTTTTGTTTTGAGGTGATTACATTTTAGATTTGACCAGAAAAGTGTTCTTTTAATACACCTTGGATATTATTTTCATTCTATCTATTTTGCTTTCAAACGGGATTTGCAGGAAATCCTATTCCTAATGCGTACTTCTGTTATCTATTCTCAATGTCTCTTACTTTTCTCTATACCATATTCCGAATGACTTTTAAAGCCTCTTATCCAAAGCAGTGATTTGATTTTTGACACTTTTGATTCCACTTTTTTCAATAACTTCTAAGTTTATATAGCTTCTAATACCATTTTATACTTTTCAGAGCTTTAAACAAAAATTTTTAGCTTAACCCTATAATCTTCCTTTTCATGTAAGTGTATTTGCTTAGCAGTCTTGAGTCTGTTTTATTTAATTTCCTTGGCAGAACAAAACAGTTTTTGTTTAAGGTTTTCTTTTGCTGTCTTTAGCACAACTTAAGAAGCATGATTTTGCACCTGTATTTTGCATGCCATGTTTAGTTTCATTTTTATGTTGCAGAATGTTTTCATGAGTTTTTATAAAAATGACTTTGTATTGGGGCAACTCTAATCAGGTCTACCATTTGTTCTAAAATTGTAGAGGTGACTTCTCCTTGGTTCTCCTCTTTGTTTACAAAGGTCTCATAATTATGCCCTTCAAAATGTAATTGAAATGCAAGATTTTACAGGTAATTGTTATGAGTTATTAACTAGCCTGAGGAAGTACAGAGATATCTACATTTATGGTGACTTTTTCTTCCTATAAAGTTTATTCTTAATACCTGCTGAAGCTACTAAACTAAGGGCCAAATTTCCTTATTTTGTTTTCTCTTTGTTCTGCCCTCAACTCCGGAAAGTTTGGCTGTATATAATCCTTTCATTTGATTTTTAGCTTGCTCAGTTGTGAGAATGTTACATCCTGCATCTTGCTGGGGATATGGCCAAATGTTTTCATCATAGATGCTCTAATACTTCATGGCTTTAGAGTGCTGTGAGGAGGGGAACTTTAAGTGGTCTATCTTTTGTCTTTTCCACAGAAACACAATTCCTCTAGCTTTTACTGCTTCAAATTAAAGCAGGTTGTCAAAATATTCTTTGTATACTTCCGCACTATTCTCATTTCTTGTGAAAAGGAGTTGTGTATCAACCAATATTTTCTTTTTTTTTTCAGGCTATATTATATCTTGCAGGCATTCCTCTGCTGTTGTTTGCACCATCCTTTGTTTTTAGCGTTATTCTGCATATCTTCGGTCATCCCAATTGGTTTCTGGGTGTGGAATTGGAATATACCCATTGTTTCCTACCGCATTACCTTTTCCAGAAGACACCTTCGATGTGAATTTTGTTAGTATCTACACACTGTTTAATTCAGCACTTCCTCCTTCACCCATTTTATAAAGTAATTAGTATAAATTTTCTCTTCTTTTCTCCTTTATATTTAACTCCATTCTGTCTTGTAAAGAGTCACCTCAAGCTGATGATTGAATATATCATGACCCCCTCCTGAATGAAAAACCACCATTTAAGGAAATTCTGTTATATAACAAAAGCACAAAGCACAGGGTTTGCCTTGTGGGACACTCTGTCCATGTGAGTTCCAGTGCCCTTCCCAGTCCAGGTGATTTGTTGTCTAGTTCCTCCTCTGTCTTCTCCATCCTGAAAATAATTGCTGAACAATTCTCTGTAAACATAGATCTCTTAGTATTGGAAAGTCCTATTGCTCACAAAACTGCTAGCGAACTATGTAGCAAATAATTGTTTTCTGCTTCTTGTGCATTTACTTGGTTTCTTTGTACACTCCTAGATAACATACAGCTAGACCAGTTAGAAGAACACAATACATACTCAGGAATTGAATTGATTAATAAAGTGGAAATATTCTTTGCTTTTTTGATTTTTATTCTTCGCCCTTCATGGAACTTGCAGCCCGAGGCATTAAGTTGCCATGGGAACCAGGAGTTATGCTAGTTGAGTCCCCAGTGCCACAGCCTTCTCCAATATGGTGGTTCTCCAGCAGGGGTGAAGGATGGGGTGTGCTCACAGACCCCCCCCCTCCCCCTTCTCTGTGCTCCTCCACACCCTCCCATTGGATATGGCCGCGAGGGATCTCTCACCACCTGACCCTGGAACCACGACCTCTCCCCTATCTCCCCACCCCGCTTTAATGACTGGGGCGGGGCACCAGGTTCTGCCCGCCTGTCTGAGCCACCAGCGGGTGAACGTGCCAAACGCCTGTGGGCAGGAAGATCTCAAACTGCGGTTGTCCCACGTGGTCAGGTGGGAACACACCCCTGCCACTGAGAAGCAGGCCTCTCAGCACCGAGCACTCTAGTGTCTGCTGTGGTGAGGGGAGGAGCTGTGGTCTCCCTGCACTGCTCTTGTGTCCAGGGGGCGCTGGGTCCTGCCCACCTGTTCGAGCTGCTGGTGCAGCTACACTCTCCAACGCAGGTTCGGCTAAGAACGCGCCCCCATTTTGGGGAGACGAGTCTCTCAGTGTGGAGCACTTTTCCGGTTGCTGTGAGGAAGGAGAGGCCGTGACTATAAGCTGGCTTGAGCCAAAATTACTTTCTAGGATGCCAGGAATGGAGGAGGTGCAGAGGAGGAGATGTCCAGATGCAAGAATGCTGGCTCTCTGGTCCCTGGTGGCACTCCCCCGTGGGGTGAGAGCCCGATGTCCTGCTGCTGGCTGGAGGCACTCGGGTCGGGGAGGGAAACCCCCTCACCCTTTCATTGGGCTCCGGGCCTCCCTGGGTTTGGTCTGTGATGCTGTTCTCTCTTCTATATCCTCCTCTTTCTCAGCTTCACACCTCCTCTTGGTGGAGTCCCCAGATTCCTCTGCTGTCTCTCCCGTGGTCTGCATCTGAGCAGTAATTGTTCTAGGCTCTCCTTAGTCCAACCCCCTACTCTTCTGCCAGGATAGTTCAGCAAGCTGTGTCCCTAGTTGGCTATCTTGTCTTATCCCCCTCGAGGTTCTGTATATTACAGAAGGAGGGTTGATAGTAAATTTTCTTTGATTCATTCTATGATTCCTTTAAAAGCAGAAAATATGCACAGACAATATGCAAAATATGCTGCATTTTTTTGGTAGGGTAATTCTTCATCATGATTAAATTTCAGCCCAGTGTAATTCTTAATCACTTTTCTGAATCATCAAGTATTATATTTTCAAAGTAACATTTTCATGTTACTTTAGTGAGCCATTGAAGTATAAAACTTTGGGTATCAAAGAATGTTTAATTCTCATCAATATTAGATTTCTTGATCCTTTGAAATAAAGCAAGTTTCTTATAGTCATAAAATCTGGCATAGATATGCTTAAAAAGTTAAAAGTCAGGTCCTCGACACATTCCTTGCACTAATGCAAATAGATTCTGCGTCTGCTGTTAGTGTACTGCAGTCTGTTTGATTCACTCTGCTGTGAAACATTCTCTCAAGCATTCTGAAGAGAAGTATATTGTGGCAAAGACTTTAATGACAAGCTCTCTCTCCTTCATTGTACTTTCTGGCATTATACACATGCATTCTTTATTTTCCTCATATCTTCTGACTTTATAACATCTTTAATGAATAAGAAAAAATACGATTATAATTTTTTAAAATTGAGAAAACTCAATTTAGTTAATTTTTTTGTCTGTTTTTATGGCTTCTGTTGAAGTATTTAAAATTTATTTAGTAAAGCTTGTAAAGTCATATTCCACATGTTTTTAAAAAATTAATCATTTTATATCCATGGGTAGGAAGCAATGTAGTTTTTAAGACATTAATCACTTCATTTCATGTCATGAATAATACATTTATGTTCTTTGCTGTACTTTATCTGATAATATATGTATGCAGCATGTTTACTCTTTTACATGCATATTGTAGCTCTTATGATGTATTATGCATAGGCAGTTAGTTCTGTTTATTCTTTTAGAGCCTACGATCAAATCATTCTGCAGTGAAGTGGAAAAGTGATAGTCATGCTTAGGAATACTATGGTCTTTATTAAAAGACAAGCCTGGTCTTAACTTCTGTTTGGCCAAGTGTATAACTAAAAATAGCAATATATATGCCATATATCTAAATATTTAAAAGTTTAAGGTAACAAAATGATTATAAGATATGTGTTATCTTCCCACTTTTTTAATGAACTGGAAGACCATGTTAGAATTGGAAATTTTGAGGATACTTGAATCTTTACTAGGAGAGCCAGACATAGGGCCTATGGTGTCTCGCTTCCCCTGCCAAGCTCCCTTTTGCATTGCAAGGTATTTAGTGTGCACACTCCAGTCCCCATATGCAAGCTTCATCCATAGCGGCCTCCTTGGTAATTACAGGGTCCCAAGGTCCCAAAGCCTTGGCCCTACAGAACCCTTCCCTATGTGGAGGGGCAGACCCGGAGAAGGTCAAGAGCAGATGCTACAGCACTGCCTCAGGCCAGTGGCTCTCTTGTCTACTTGGGAAACATAGAAATTTAGTCTTCATTTGCTTTACTTGATGGTAGCATTGCTTTAAAAGTCACGTTTGTGTAGTTTCTGCAATCAAACAGAAAACAGATGCTCTGTCCATATATTCACAAATGGATATTTTGGAGTTAAAGTGGGTCAACAAGAAAAATATGAGTCATGCCAAGATATGTTATAAATCATGTAATTTAAGGAAACTTTTATCATGCATTTTTATGCTTCTATGATTTTGCATGGTATATGTTTTACTTAAAATCGCAATCGGGGAATGGGAGGCAAGATGGCTGCATAGAGACATCAGTCTCTAGATTGACTCAGAAAGAAGGAAAAATTCTAGTTGAAAAAAATAACAGCTCAAGTGTAATTCTGAGGTAAAAGTGCCAGAACCTACCCTACCAGAGATTCAATGGTAAGAAATTGCAGAGCAGAACAAGAAATAGTAAGGTTTTGCTAGAAATCAACCCCTGAGAGGTTTGGAACCTGGTGGAAAGACCACTTCCAGCATCTCATGGGCTCCAGGGTATGGGGTGGATGCAGCACTGAGTGATCCACAGCAGCGTCTCATGAGCCCACCTGCACCCAACTCTGGCCCCAGCCCCAAGCCGCAGGTGAGCCCCACCACTGCTGCCTCCTGTTGCCAGTCCCTGGACATGCCGTCACCACCAGGAAGGCAGCTAGTGCCAAGCAAGTTGCGAGTGCTCCTCTCCACCCAGTGAAGATATTCCCCATGGACACCAGTGGGAGTGGGCACAGGTCTGGCCACCACTGCTGGAAGAGTTTATCCTGGAGGTACCATCAGAAGGACACCTCAAGAGAAACTTGGCACTCATGGGCTTAAAGGGAAAGATACTAGGTAAAAGAGAGTGGCTTTAGGATTAGAAAAAATTGATTCAAAAAGTACAGAGGAAGATGGCGGACTAGAAACAACCTGTGAGCACACTGCTCTCCAGGAAAGGAGTGGATATTGTAGGCAGATGCCTACTTATAGAAAGTTCTGAGAAGGAACATTGTGAAATCACAGAGAAGCTACACAGTATACTCAGAGTGAAGGAGAAGGTGATGGGGCAATATATTCGACAAGATCAAAGGTATCCATGGGAAGGCATCTACATGTGGGGAAGAGTAGGATAGAACACTGGGGTGCCATGCTCACACTGTGGTCAAGTTGTGAGAGGGCTCCCTCCACCACCACAGTGCTCTGTCTAGATGGACTGGGGAATTGCCTAGACTCTGTGCAGAGGCACTGCACTGGACAATAGGCAAAGGTAAGGATCCAGGGGCAGCCGATCCTGGAATTCTGCAGCTGACAGCTACCTATGCTCTCAGGTGCAAGTCGCCAGGTCAGCATGGGACTCAGCTTTGCAGCAGTAGCCTTCACATCACCTCCACTGGGCTGGGGAGGGAGTGGACTAAGCGGAAGCTCCTCTGAGCCATACCCTGTGACTGGAAGCCAAGTGCCCCTTCCCTCCAACACAGTGGTATCTGAGAAGAGGAGTTGACTGGGGTGCCACAGGCTCTGACCTGGGAAGCTTTGGGTGACTGCTTCATGGGGGAGAGGGAGAACTCTACAATGTTTGAGCCACTGGAACCAACGCCTGCTAGCATGACTTGGCAAAAATGGTCCCTGAGCCTGTGGAACAGTCTGCCGTCTGCTTGGCCCTGACTGTACCCTCCAGGTCGGATCAGCCTTCTGCCCTTATGGCCCTGCTTCTGGCTTGTAGGCCCTGCTCAGAAGTCTTGCTTCTGGCTCCTCCCCATTCCTGGCTCTGTGGCTCTCATGTCAGAGCCTGAGGCTCTACCCCTTTGGCTCCAGAGCTCCTGCCAGGCCCGGGACATTGCTCCTGAGATTCCAGCACTGCACCTAGACCCCAAGACCCCGAGTTTCCACCACTGCTATAGGGATGGTAGAACTACTCCAAGGTCCAATACCTCATCAGGGATCCCACAGCTTTGAGCCACCATTACACTGGGACTTGGTTCTAGCAAACACCCACAGCCTGGGAATCCATGAGCACTGCCTAGATAGCCTCACCCAGCTGCCACTGTCACCTGTGTGAGGAGACCCTGGGCAGAGCAATCCGTACAATACCAGCCTCCGTGGAGAGAGTCAAACCCAGCTACCAACTTAAACTTTCTACAATTATCTGGGAAAAACCAAACACCCAACATAAAGATCATTAGGCACAGGCTTGAGCAGTGGAAATCTCAGCTGAACAGGACAAATCACAACAGATGCATTATAGGCTTTTGGTACACATGCCCCTCCCCTGCCATGTCAGCATTCCAAAGTAGGAAAAAAAGCACGATCTAGGGACTTCCCCTTCTTCTAATTAAGCAGGAGAGTTCCCAGCAAAAAACAGGTAAACCTATTAGCCCTGAGTCAAGAAAAGAGGTTTCAGATGAGAAGAAACCAGCAAAAGAAAACCCTGGCAATGTGAAAAATCAAAACAGATCAACACCCCCAAGGGATCACAATGGAGCTACAGTAGTGAACTCCAACAAGAGGAAATTGCTGAAATGACATAAATGAAATTCAGAATATGGATGACAAATAAGATGAATTGAAGATAAAATTGAAAACCAACAAAGAGAAGCCAAGAAAATATTCCAGGGAATTAATGAAAAAGTCACTAAAGAGCTAGACGACATAAGAAGGATATAATAGAACTTAAATAAATGAAAGAATCATAAGGGAATTTGAAAACATAGCACAAAGCTACAGCAACAGACTAAGCCAAGGAGAAGAAATAATCTCTCTTATCTTGAAGAGAAGGCTTCTAAGCTAACCCAGTTATTTAAAGAGGCAGAGAAGAGAATAAAAATGTTGGAGCAATTGCTTAGAGAGATATTGGATTATGCAAAGGTAACTGACATACAAATTATAGGTATCACTGAGGGAGAAGAAGAAAGAGCTAATAGCATGTAAAATCTAATCAAGGGCATTATTGAGGAAAACTTCCCTAGTATTGCCAGAGATCCAGACATCAAGATACAAGATGGTCATTGAACACCAGGAAGATTCATAGCATAGAAGACATCTCTAAGACACATAGTAATCAATCTGGCCAAAGTCAAAATGAAGGACAAAATTCTACAGGCAGCAAGATGTAAGCAACAACTGACCTACAAAGAAAAACCCATCAGGTTAACTGCAGACTTCTCAGTGGAAACCTTACAAGCCAGAGGGAAGTTGGGCCCCATCTCCAATCTTCTTAAACAGAACAACTACCAACCTAGAATTTTGTATCCTGCAAAACTAAGTTTCACAACTGGCAGAGAAATTAAGTCATTTCCAAACAAGCAAACACTCAGGGAATTTGTCAGGACCAGACCTGCCCTGCAGGAAATATTCAAACTGCATTATACATGATTAAGAACAATAGATATCTACCAGTGTAAAATAACCCACAAAAGCTAAAGCTCACAACTCTTATAAAACTCAAACAGGAAGAAATAGAATTCCTGAACAGACCAATATCAAGAACTGAAATTGAAACAGCAACAAAAAACATTCCAAAAAAGAAAAGTCCCGGACCAGATGGTTTCACCCCCAAATTTTACCACACCTATAAAGAAAAACTGGTCAACAAGAAGACATAACAGTCCTAAATATATATGCACCTAACACAGGAGCTCGCAGATACATAAAACTAATTTTACTAGAGCTAAGCAAGAAAATAAATAGTAGCATTGTAATTGCTGGGTACTTTAATACCCCACTGTCAGAGCTGGACAAATCATCAAAGCGGAAAATAAATAAACACTGGACTTAAATGGGACCCTAAAACAAATGGACCTAACAGACATTTACAGAGCATTCTATCCTAAAACTACTGAATGTACATTCTTCTCATCAGCACATGGGACATTCTCCAAGATTGATCACATCTTAGGCCACAAAGCATGTCTCAACAAATTAAACAAACAAAAAGAAACCATACCATGTATCTTTTCAGACCATAGTGGAATAAAACTAGAAATCAATTCCAAGAGAAACACTCAATTCCACACAAAGTTATGGAAATTAAATAACCTGCTGGTGAACAATCATTGGGTCAATAATGAAATTAAGATGGAAATAAAAAGATTTCTTGAATGGAATGACAAAGAGGACACAAGCCATCAAAATCTATGTGATACAGCAAAAGCAGTCCTAAGGGGAAAACTCGTAGCCTTAAATGTCTACATCAAAAATTGATAAAGATCACAAATTAACAACCTAACAAGGAATTAGAAAGGGAAGAGGAAACCAAACCTAAAGCCAGCAGAAGAAAACAAATAACAAATATCAGAGCAAAACTCAATGAAATGAAAAAACCAACACAAAATACAATAGGTCAGCACAACAAAAAATTGGTTCTGTGAAGTGATTTACAGATTCAATGCAATCCCCATCAAAATACTAATGGCATATTTCACATATACATAAAAAATAATTCTATGCTTCATTTTGAACCAGGAAGGAGCCTGAATAGCCACAGCAATGTTAAGCAAAAAGAACAAATATGGAGTCATCACATAAACCAGACTTCAAACTATACTACAAGGCTATAGTAATCAAAACTGCATGATATTGATATAAAAATAGAGAAAGAGACTATGGAACAGAATAGAGAACCCAGATATAAAACCATCTATCTACAGCCAACTGATTTTTGACAAAGCAGAGAACAATGTACACTGGGGAAAAGAAGTCCTATTCAGTAATTGAAATAGGACTGGGAAAATTGGATAACCACACGCAGAAGAAGGAAATAGGACCCCTATATCTCACCACTCACAAAAATTAATTCAAATTGGATAAAAGAATTAAATGTAAGGCATGAAATCATAGAATTCTAGCAGAAAATGTAGGCGAAACTATTCTAGATATTGGTCTAGGCAAAGAATTTATGAAAAAGACCCCAATGGCAATTACAGCAACAACAAAAATAAATAAATGGGACTTAGTTAAGTTAAAAAGCTTCTGCATAGCTAAGGAAATAATCAGCAGAGCAAATAGACAACCTTCAGAATGGGAGAAAATATTAACAAAGTAAACATCCATTAGGGCTAATATCCTGAATCTTCAAAGAACTCAAACAAATCAGCAAGAAAAAAAACCAAACAATCCCATTAAACAGTTGGCAAAAGACATGAACAGAAGCTTTTCAAAAGAAGATAGAGATGAAAAGCTTTTTAAAAGAAGATAGATATGAAAAAATGCTCATCATCACTAATCATCATGGAAAAGCAAATTAAAACCACAGTGATATATCACCTTACTCCTATTAGAATGGCTTTTATTAAAAAGTCCAAAAACAATAGATGCTGTTGTGGATACAGAGAAGAAGGAATTCGTATACACTGTTGGTGGAACTGAAAACTGCTACAACCCTTATAGAAAACACTATGGAGATTTCTCAAAGAACTAAACGTAGACCTACCATTCAATCCAGCAATCCCATTATGGAGTATCTACCCAAAGGAAAATAAGTCAATTTATCAAAAATACACCTACACTCAAATGTTTATTGCAGCATAATTCACGATTGCAAAGATGTAGAATCAACCCGAGTGCCCATCAATTCATGAGTGGATTAAAAAAATGTGGCATATGTATATCACGGAGTAATACTCAGCCGTAAAAAAGGCTGAATTCATGCCTTTTGCAGCAATTTGGAAGGAATTAGAGACTATTATCCTAAGTGAAGTATCTCAGGAATGGGAAAACAAACATGTACTCGCTATTAAATTGGGCACACATGGGCATAGAGGGAAGTAAATATCATTGGAAATCAAGCAGAAGGTGGAAAGAGGAAGAGCAGAGGGGCAAAAACCCACCTAATGGTACAATAACCACTATTTAGTGATAGGCACATTTGTAGCCCTGACTCAAATGATGTAACAAAAACATTTGTACCCCCTTAATATTTTGAACTAAAAAAATGGCAATCTCAAAATTAAATATGATTTTCTGTTTTCTGTTAGTCATCTGGTATTTGTAATTTTCATAAAATTCAAATGGTTTTAATATGCACGAATGTATGTATTTCTTCACTTATAAAAGTTTTTTCTTGTAGTTTAGATATTAATCTGGTGAGAAGATACCCCTTGATAGATAATATAAAATTCAATTCCATAGATGGGAAGAAGTAACCAGTAGAGTTAAATGACTCTACATTAAATTAGATATTTGATTTATTTGTCTTCAAAATAAATAGCAAAGTAACTAAAGATAATAAATTATTTTTTTAACTGCCAGTAATTCTAAAATAGGATGGTAACCATTCTTGTCTTGGGATTACACCATGGAAAGAGGCCACATCCTTCCCTTTTAACCTTGCTGTAATATTCTACCACCATTTTTGCCTAATCAGTCTGAGGGAAATATTGGCCCAGATCAATTGTAAATTATTGTATTCCACATCAAACTGAATATTTTATTATAAATGCATAGTCAAGGACTCAGTCTTCCTTCATTCCCTGTATTTTATCAAACCACATTCAATATGCTTATTTGTAAGTATACTCTTTGTTCAATAATAAGTACACTTTAGACAAATGACAAGGACAAAATCAACTTTCTATCTGGTCAGCCAAAGACTCTCTACACTGCTGTGCTTAGAGGACAAAAGGGCAGGTATCTCAAGCAAAGGGAGGTTGTCATTTCACCTTGACAAATATGTAGGGACTATATGAAGTGAGACCCTGAGGTGTATCAGCGTTTGTAAAAATGATTTTGGATAAGATATTAGCTCATTTTGCCTGTAACAATTTTGTCTTAAATTATTGCTTACAGATTACAAGTGAGTGAAGCATCTAGTCTAGGTATGCAAAAATCAATTCCTAAAGGTGCCCTATTTGCTTCTGGGATCTTGGTTTTAAAAAAACCCACCTGTGTATTTTGTGAAAGTATTACAAGGATCATGTTAGAGCAGGAACTTGGTCTCAATAACATCTTGGCTTCATCTCTGCTGTCAGGGGATTGAATGAGAGAATTTCTTATTAATGAGACCCACTAATCAGTGCTTCCATCCACGCATGTGTTGAAAGAGACAAATTTTGCATTTGGAAGGTAAAATCCCTACTGACTAGAAGCCTTCAAAAAGAAAACTCAGCTGCCATTCACTGGATTTAGCAGTGCAGTGACATTTATGTGCACACATTTCCATCATTGAAAGTAAAATAAATTACATGAATTAATTTCAATTACTTTATCAAACACATTTTCAGGATTTCATGACATTTAAACAATTACACATGGGCTGCAGAAAGGAACACGTGTCTGAAATGAGATTCTGTCCTAAGAGAGTAGCACAATTTTTTCTCTGAAGAGTTTCTGTACTGAGAATGAAGATAAGTGTTCAGTCTTTTTGAATCTTAAGTGCCATTAAGTTTCAGAAATAGGCCCAAAATTATGGATTATAGATTTTTTTTTTGCATAGGGCCTACCATAAATCGAGTATTAGCAGATGAAGTGACAGTCTCTCTGATTGCAAGTTCTCATTACAGAATTTTTCTTCTTTTATCTAAATGATTCAAGCAATTATATGCATATGGAAACTACACATCAGATTTTTGATTTATGAGGCTAGAATTGGACAACTTTTTTTTTGGCCGTAATGGTGTACAGTGTGAGTCCCAGAGTCAGCCCTAAGGAGTTTGAGGGCCTTTTAGATCTCCTTTGTTTCTGTTGAATCCAAGTTAAAATGGACAATAATGATGTATTATATTTTGAAGTGGATAAATTTGGTAAGAGTAGTTGTTGGGAAAGAAATGGTAATAGTGGAGATGTGGGGTCATAAGCGGCTTAATACCTTTTTGAGCATTAGCAGAAACATTTTATGTTATTCCTCAGAATTCCAGGAGCTGAGAACCAGATGTAGCCCAGAGTGTAGGCCCCCATGCCCCAGGCCTTAATCCACTGCACATGTCTGAAAAGCTGCTTGGTTGACTTCTTTCACTTGTTTCCATTAATTTATTATTTTCTTATGATATTCTTTATCTAAATTTCAGTTTTTAAAATGGCCTCCAGAGGAGACCTCAGTATACATTAATAGAGACTTTAACTTCAAACAAATGGATAAAGAAATGATATAGAAAGAATAGTGTTTAAATAAATACCCAGTTAGAGCATCAAAGAAAAGGTGAGGAAAGGAGGTTGTGATGATGACTCCAGAAGATGACTCGGATAGTCATTCATGAGAGGTTGTGTGGAATGGTAGAGAGAATATGTGCTTTGGATTCAAGGCAGGTCAGATTCCAGTCTCACTCATTTGCTAGATTTTATGTGAATTAACAAAATTGCTTTTTGAGCCTTAATTCCCCCCAAAATAGAATGAGGATAATGTCATCTATCTTTAAGAATTTTTGTAAAGTTTGTGAATAATATATGCAGAACTAGTAGCACACAGTATCTTTCATATAAGCACTTAAAATCGTACCTATCATATAAAAATATTAAGTGAATATAAGAGATTATAAAGATGAAAAATGCAGGTGTGGTGCAACTCAAATTAGAAATGAGCATCTACAATTAAAAAATCCAGATAGCTGTTATATTTGGGAACTGAGGGTAAAGCTAGGAATGCTAAAATTTGGTAGAGAGGCATTAAAAAGAAGTAGGTAAGAATATACGTTTGAAATTCAGACTACTTGTGTTGAAATCCAGGTTGTTTCATTTCACACCTGTGTTTTATTAAACAAAGTACTTATGTAGTCTGTGTTTCAGGTTACTTTCCTGTAAAATGGGGATAACGATAATTACACCTACTTCACAGGGTTGTCCTAAGGATTGAAATAGGTGATATTTGTAAATTTAAGACCTAGCACATAGCAAGCACTGAATAAAGATTAGTTTTTTATTATGATTTTGGGGTTCCTGGGCAGTTTTTGATTCCTTTCCTTTTTGCTCTTTCAGACACAGTGAAGAAGATTATTTTGCGACTGTTAAAAACATATCACTGGTTGATTTCTAGTTTGGATGTTAAAAGTCACAAAAAACCTATCATTCTTAAAAACACAAACAAGTCAGATCACCTACAAAAATCGTAGTTAAAAAAACCCTACAAATTGAGCACATAAAGAAACACAAATTAACAAAACATCAGAGAGTGAAAACCTCTTTATAGAAGAGATTTATCACGTTCTTTTTACTCGAGGAAGAATCTATCACAGAATAGGGAGAAACAAGCTGAACTGCTAATGCATGTTTAAAAGCTATGTGTGAGCTCTTGTAATAGATTAGAATTACAAAGGCCCCGGCCATAGAGCAAATCTCTATCCCACCACCAATTGGAATATAACAGTAAAAAATATATAATAGCATTAAAAAAACCCTCAGATAAGAAAAAAATCTTAATAAAAATATATAAGACCTCTACACTAAAAATTACAAAACAATACCAAAAGAAATTAGAAAAGACCTAAATAAATGGAAAGATATAGCATGTTCATGGGTAGAAAAATGCAATATTGTTGAAATGTTTGTGCTTTCTAAATTGATATATAGATTCAGTGCAATCCCTATCAAAATGTCAACAGGCTATTCTGAAGAAATAGACTAGAATCTAGACGATTCTAAATTATATATAGAAATGCAAAGAAAATAGAATGGCAAAAATGGTCTTGAAAAGATAACAAAACTAGAGGGCAGGGAGTACCTGATTTCAAAATTTACTGTAAATATACAGTAATCAGGGCACTGTGGTATTGGCATAAGCATAGACAAATAAATTAATGGAACAGAAACAACACACTCATATTCAGTTAGATGATTTTCAACAGAGGTGCCATAGCAGTATTTTTGTGAGAGTCTTTTCAACAAATGTTGCTGGATTTAAACTAGATATCTATATGGAAGAAAACGTGTCTTGGCTTTTATCTCATACTATATACAAAAATTAATCCCAAAGGAACCACAGATCTAAATATAAAACCAAACTCATAAAACTTCTAGAAGAGAAGAGAAACATACCTTCATGACCTCAGGTTAGGCAAAACTTTATTGGACGAGGCATCAAATGCATAAACCATAAAATACATGAAGTTGATTTTGGAATTAGGCAAAATTTAAAAATTCTTCCCATCAAAAGGCTCCATTAAAAATGAATAAATAAACCACAAATAAAATCAAATTAATATATTTATATTCTATAGTATAAATAAATATAAATAAAATTAATAAAATATCTGACAACAGACATATATAGAATATATAAAATATTGCTACCAATCAACTATAAAATGACAAGCAATTCAAATGAAATATGTTCAATAGATTTAGACACTTTGCACAAGAAAATCTATAAGTGACCAATAAGTACATTTAAAAAGTTTTTAACATTGGCTATGCAATCTAAAACAACAATGAGCTGCTACTAAATATCCACTGACTTGTAGAAAAATGTTTATAGTAGCCATATATAATAACAGAAACTAGAAACAAACCCAAATGTCCAACAATAGAATTGACAGACAAATTTCATAGATCCATACAACTGAATACTATTTAGCAATTAAAACTATTGATATACAGAACAACATAGATGATTATTAACAACATTATATTAAGTGAAAGAAACTATACACGAAAGTGCATACTGTGGGGTCCCATTTATATGAAATCCAAATACAGGCAAAAGTAATCTATGGTGATAGAAATACAGTGGGTCAGGGGCTGGGAATAGCAGTTGACTGGAAAGGAGCACAAGGTTTTTTTTTTTTTTAATGTATATACATATTTTTGAATGGTGGTTATATGCTACATATAGCTGTCAAAGCTTTCAGGCTGAACATTTAAAGCTTGCACATATTATTGAATATTAATTATATCTCAATAAAAAAGTGAAAAACAGAAGAGAAAAAGGTATCAGATCATTAGTTAAAAAGAAATCACGGAACAGCCCAAAACGGTTTTGATCTCTGAATGGTGAAATGAGAATTCAAAGAATAACACATAAAGAACACAAAAATAATCATTTGCTCCATTTGTTTGTTGGCAGAATAGAATCATCCCCCTAGTACAAAATCCTTTTGTCCTGAAAAATGTCATATTGTCTGAGCTCAGCCATCCTGAACTATGTCTTTAATCCCCAGGGTATTATAATCTTTAGTGCAGCAGATTTCATATGTCTAAATTGACTAACATTCTTACTTTCTTTGTTGTAAATAGAACAAACTCTGCAACAACGCAACATTTTATGCATCTTAGATTTTCATCAGAAAGCAATTTCTCGCAATGCAACCCATCATGTTTTTATTGCTTGACATCATATTTGCCAAATATGTGATGAAGATATATGTGGGGACGTTTAGGAGGCAAAAAGTGTATTGCACACTTTGGTGAGGTTGGATGAAGGATATTTGAGTCTTTTCATAAGGAAAACCTTGATAGAAGTACTTAATGGAACACAAGAAATTTTCCAGGCCTGTGAATTTTCAATAATGGCTTGATAAATATTTCTATGTACTCCCCTAACACAGAAATGCAGTTTCTTGATGCATTTTAAAAAGCTGTAAGTCTACTACCTTCAAAATATGTACATCCTTAGTTGTCAAACTGTTTTAAGGACATATTATGTTCAGATGCTTTGGAATAATTTTTATTACTATCTTGTTATAATTATGCCAAGTGCTAAAGTCAGGAGAGGCATCTATTGGGGCATAAGATTTTTATGCTCCTGTCACTCCAGTTTAACCTTGACTTTGAGAAAAAGATATTTTCCTTCTCTAGATTAGCTGAAAAGCATATAAACACATAATTTGTAGTGCTGTACTCATTTTAATCAGATCACCTTGGAATTCAAGTCACAGATATCTTTTAGCAATTTTTTTTTTTTGCTAAAATTTTGAGAGAAAAATTCATGTTATTTTTCATTGATGTTATTTTTCAGTGAGTTCTGATGACACTGTTGAACTGAGCTCCTGTGCTGACTTAGGGCATCTCCATTAGATATTTTGGAGCTGCATCCATTCTGAGGGAAAATCCTTTGACTGCGAGAGTGTTCTTCCCTGGGACAATGGCACTGGACCATAAAACATGACAGACATTACTTTTCTCTTTCAGTTTTTTTGTTCACTACATCCCGGAGTGGCTCTCTTTTCCCTTCTTTGTGTGATGCTTAGTCCATCTGGATGACTTACGGGGGATACTGGACTAAGTGGCTTTTTATTGAATTTGTCTAGCTGGTGCTGAATGGCTTTTCATAACATTTGGATAGAAATAAAAACTATACACACACATGTATACACACACACATACATGCATATACACACATCTGTAAATATACAAATGCATGTACACATATACGTATATATCCTCTTGCCCACATGGGCTGTCAAGCTATCATAGAAGAACACAGCTGGTTGATTGGGTAAGGATTATCCTTTTGTCTTAATTAGCCAGCTCATAGAGCATTTTTGGCAGGACAAATGAGCAGGCTAAACAAACTTGGACATGTGCATAACTCTGACCAAACAATTTTACCTGTAAATATCTATCCTATAGAAGTTCTTATACATTCTTATAGATATATGATAATGGAACATTTATTTTTATTTTTTTTATTTCAGAATATTATGGGGGTATAAATATTTTGGTTACATATAATGCCTTAGCCTCGCCCAAGCCAGGGCTACAAGCATGCTCTTCCCCCCTACAGTGTGCTCCACATCCGTTAGTTGTGAGTTTACCCACCCCCATCACCCCCCTTCCACGTGACCAGCACCCAGTGAATATTATTACCATGTGAGCACCTTGGTTTTGATCAGTTAGTACCAATTTGATGGTGAGTACATGTGGTGTTTGTTTTTCCATTCTTGTGATATCTCGGTTTGAAAGATGGGTTCAAGCTCTATCCAGCATAATGTAAGAGGTGCTAGTTCACCATTGTTTTCTGTAGTTGAGTAGTATTCCATGGTATACGAATAGTACATTTTATTAATCCACTCATGTATTGATGGGCACTTGGGTTGTTTTCACATCTTTGCTATTGTGAATTGTGCTACCATAAACATTAGAGTACAGATGTCTTTATTATAGAATGTCTTTTTTTCCTTTGGGTAGATGCCTAGTAGCGGGATTGTTGGATCAAAAGGTATTTACATTTTTAGCTTTATGAGATATCTCCAAATTACTTTCCACAGGGGTTGTACTAATTTTCATTCCCACCAGCAGTGTAAGAGTGTTCCAATCTCTCCACATCTACACCAGCATTTGTTCTTTTGGGACTTTTTGATAAAGGCCATTCTCACTGGAGTTAGGTGATAGCTTCTCATGGTTTTGATTTGCATTTCCTGAATGATTAGAGATGTTGAGCACTTTTTTATATGTTTGCTGGCCATTATTCTGTCTTCTTTTGAAAAGTTTCTGTTCATATCCTTTGCCCATTTATTGATGGGGTTGTTTGATTTTTTCTTGTTAATTTTCTTAGGTTTTTATATAGATTCTTATTATCAGCCCTTTATCGGATGTGTAGCATGCAAATATTTTCTCTCATTCTGTAGGTTGTCTATTCGCTCTAATGATAGTTTCCTTGGCTGTGCAGAAGCTTTTTAATTTGATCATGTCCCATTTACTTATTTTTGTTGCTGTTGTCATTGCTTTTGGGATCTTCTTTATAAATTCTTTGCCTAGGCTGATGTCTGTAAGAGTTTTACCAACATTTCTTTCTAGAATTCTTAAGGTTTCACACCTTAGGCTTAAGTCTGTTATACATCGTGAGTTGATTTTTGTGAGAGGTGAGAGGCGGGGATCCAGTTTCAAGCTTCTGCATGTGGTTATCCAGTTTTTCCAGCACCGTTTATTGAATAGAGATTATTTTCCCCAATGTATATTGTTATCTGCTTTGTCAAAGATTAGATGAGAGTATGAGGATGGTTTTATATCTGGGTTCTCAGTCCTGTTCCAAAGGTCTAGATCTCTGTTCTTGTGCCAGTATTGTGCTGTTTTGGTTACTATAGCTTTGTAGTAAAGTTTGAAGTCTGGTGGACTGATGCCTCCCAATTTCTAATCCAGTGTTACCCAGTTTGATCTTCAGTGGTATAAAATTAGAGATCAATTCAAACAGAAACACTCACCACTTCACAAAGTCATGGAAATTAAACAATCTATTGCTGAATGGCTATTGGGTCAAAGAAGAGATCCATATGGAAATCAAAAGATTCCTTGAACTAAATGTAACAGGGACACAAGTTATCAAAATCTGTGGGCTACACAAAATGCATTACTGAGAGGAAAATTAATAGCATTAAATGTTCACATCCAAAAGACAGAAAGTTCATAAATTAACAAACTATTAAACCATCTCTAGGAACTCAAGGAAAGGAAGAGCAAATCAATCCTAAACCTAGCAGAAGAAAAGAAATAACTAAGATCAGAGCAGAATTAAATGAAATAGAGAATAAAAGAACTATGCAGATTAATAAAACCAAAAGTTGGTTTTCAAAAAGATATACAAAATTGACATCCCTCTTGCTAGATTGACAAGAACTAGAAAGGAAAGGACTCTAATAAACTCAATTAGAAATCAAAAAGGAGAGGTTACAACAGACATCATGGAAATACAAAACATTATCTTTGAATACTATGAAAATTTATATGCCCCAATACTAAAAAACACAGAGGAAATGGAAAAATTCTTAGAAACACACAATCTCCTTAGGCTCAATCAGGAAGAAATAGAATTCCAGAACAGACCAACATCAAGCACAGAAATTGGAGCAGCAATAAAAAATCTTCCAAAAAAAAAAAAAAAAAAAAAGTCCTGGACCAAATGGGTTCACACCTGAATTTTACCAAACCCACAAAGAAGTACTCATACCTATGCTGCAGAAATTATTCCAAAACATTGAGAAAGATGCTATCCTCCCCAATTCATTCTACGAAGCCAGTATCACCTTTATACAAAAGTCAGGAAAGGATGCAACAAAAAAAGAAAACTACAGTCCAATATCCCTGAGGAATATAGATGCAAAAATCCTCAACAAAACCTTAGCAAACCAAATCCAACAGCACATCAAAAAAATAATTCACCATGACCAGATGGGCTTTATCCCAGAGATGCAAGGCTGGTTCAACATATGCAAATCTATAAATGCAATTTGCCACATAAATAAAAGCAAGAGCAAAGACCATATGATTCTCTCAATAGATGCAGAAAAAGCATTTGATAAAATCCAGCACACTTTTTTGATTAAAACCCTTAACAAAATAGGTGTAGATGGGACATTCCTTAAAGTTATTAAGGCCATATATGATGAACCCACAGCCAATATCATATTGAATGGGGAAAAATTGAAAGCATTCCTGTCTAGAACTGGAATTAGGCAAGGTTGCTCACTATCTCCAATTCTTTTCAACATAGTGCTGGAAGTCCTTGCCAGAGCAATCAGACAAGAGAGGGAAATTAAATGTGTTCGAAATAGGGGAAGAAGAGGTCAAACTCTCACTCTTTTCTGACGATATGATATTATATCTAGAAAATCCCAAGGATTCAACCAAAAGACTCCTGGAATTGATAAATGAATTCAATAAAGTCTCAGGGTAGAAAATGAATGCTCACAAATCAGTGGCATTCATATATGCCAATAACGGTCAAGCTGAAAATCAAATCAAAGATGCAACACCTTTCATATGGCATAAAAAAATTAAATATTTGGGAATATGTTTAACAAAGGAGGTGAGAGAACCATATAGGGAGAACTATGAAACACTGACAAAAGAAATTTTAGAAGATGCAAACAGATGAAAACCCCTACCATGCTCATGGATTGGCAGAATCAATATTGTTAAAATGTTCATACTACCTAAAGTGATCTACAGAGTTAATGCAATACCTATCAAAATACCATCATTATTCTTTACAGATCTAGAAAAAATAATTCTATGCTTCGTTTGGAATCAGAGAAGACCTCATATAGCAAAAGCAATCTGAAACAAAAAGGACAATGGAACATTTTTATAACATCAAAAATTTGAAAGTAACTTAAATGTCCATCAATAAATTATGACACATTATTTCTATCAATATTGCGCAGTTACAAAAATAAAAGCATAGGTTTTTATGTAGAGAGAGAGATAATCTTCAAGACATATTGATAAAGGGGGAATACAATTCACTGAGCAATATGGGCAGCATGATTCCATTTATGCCAAACAAAAAAAGCAAAGAACTACCTTTTATGGTTGCACAAAAAGTTCTGAGAGAAATTTTAAACTGTTATTTGTCCAAGAAAGAGAGGAGAATTAAGCAAGGAGTGTTGAAGGGGAATAATTCTTTTCTCTATACTTTTCTGTTGAATTTTAAGATTGCATTTATGATTACTTTTTATCCGAACATAAAAAAATGAGTCAAATGTGAGATTTCTTTTTGAATAATTGTGGTTTATATAAGAAATAGCAAATCCCCAAATTAAAACGTGGTTAACAATAATGATACTTATATGATAATGTAGAAAAATATTGATAGATTGAAAAGATTGCTATTTGAACTTGTAGCTTCACAAAGTATACTAAAATCTCCTAAAACAAATTTTTCATTGATGTTATTTTTTGTACATAGTTGAAAATTTTGATATTTTAACATTTCCTTTTAAGAGTATGAGATATCTTACTACAGATACCTTATAAGTAATTGATTATTTAGCCCTGTGTAGTGAGTATGCTCAACAGTTGCTCCCCAAAAGATATATCCAAGTCTTAATCCCCAGAACCTGCGAAGGTGATCTTATTTAGAAATAGAGTCTGCAGATGTAACTAAAGGGTCTTGAGACGAGACCATCCTGGATGATCTAGGTGGGCTTTAAATCTAATGAAAAGTGTCCTGAGAAGAGACAGAACAGAAGACAAAGCCACAGAAAAGGCCATGCGAGGATGGAGGCAGGGATTGGAGTGATGCAGTCACAAACTAGGTAAAGCCTCGAGCTACCAGACCACGAAAGAAGCAAGTAATGACTTACCTCTAGAGTCTTCAGAGGGAGTGCAGCCCTGCCAACACCTGGCTTTCAGACTTTCAGCTACCAGAACTGGGAGAGAAAAATGTTTGCTGTTTTAAACCATCAGGCTTGTGGTAATTTGTTATAGTAGCCAGAGGAAACCAATATGCCATCCATCTCCCAAATATAATATCATAGGTTTAACATGCAGAAAAGATCTGAGACTTTTAAAACTGAAATTATTTCAAATTTCCTCTTGAATTGTGAAAAAAAGAGACAAAAAGTCCCACTAAGTTATTACAGTATTGACTGCCTGAGAAATTAACATCATTCCACATGTTTCCCCAGAACCACTGAATGGTGGAAGATACCTTAGAGATCTCCTGGTCCAGTGGCCATACACAGAAGAAACCCTCGGTGTTAAGGAGTCATGAATGTTGGAATTTGGTTGAGTATAGGGCAGGAGTGAGTGGTGAATGGTAGAAAAGTCAAGTGTCTGGTCTACGCAAAGGCACTGCAAATCAAACAATTAGAAACCTTGTGAAGCCAAAAGAAATAAAGCTCTGTCTGGCTACCCATTAAAACTCAGGGGATTCTACTACCAAAATGAAGAAGAAGAATAGGGAAACTAGAAGACAGGTTGCTATCCCTGCCACAATATCTACCTAGTTGAAGAGCGGGATAATAATCCCAGGTTCCTCCTTCCTGTTCTAGTGTGGTTCTGCCTCCTATTCTCTCTTTATCTCTGCTAAGCAGAAAGGAAAGAGACTAAGATGTATTGGCCAGTGTGTGTCTGACACCATGCCAAGTTCTTTCAGATATGTAATCTCATTTAAGTTTCACAACAGCCCTGTGAGGTTGTTAAGTTTCCTTTAGATTTAGTAACTTGCCTAAGGTCACTCAGCTAGTAACTTGAGTCCCACTGATTATGAAGATTCATGCTGTTTTAAAGACATAATACTGCTTCCACAGGAGGGCACAACAAGCCATGAGGCTTTGGGGGAAATACAAATATGTTCTCTTTCTAAAGATAGCCCATAGTTGTTATTAATGGTCATATTAATTTTTAATATGCTTGAATTGGAAAAAATAGTGTTTCTTCAGTGATATAATTACCTTCGCTATTTTTTTTCTGTTACATATCATGTAGGTTTTTCTCTTACTTTTTTGGTTTTACAAGAATTTTCTTTTCCTTAATAAATCCAAGACAACAGCCTCAGTGCTTATTTTTTTTAATTATTTTCCAGCTGCCGAAATTATCAAATTACTTTTGGAATGTGATCCAATTTCCTCTGTACTTGCTAAATGAAGCAATTCTTTTGTGTATCTGTCTTTTTATTTAAATAGTTGTACCTTTAGCAATTCTGTCTTTTGGATTTTACACATGCTTTAAGAGCTAAGTTTGGCTATGCTAGAAGACAGTCATTTTTTTGTTTTTCATTGACACGTGAAGAAAATGCACTTTTAGACAATATATTTTGGGAAGGAGTCTTTTGCCTGTAGTCATTCTTCCAAATACCATGGTAATTTTCTAGGTGTTTTCCTTAGTTATCCAATAAATATTTATTCATGCCTATTATGTGCTCAGCATGTTACTTATAGACTAATTTAGATGTTTTAAAAGAAATACGGGCAGAAATGTATGACTCCACCCTTATGAAGCTTACAACTTAGCTGCAGAAATAAGAATAACATATGAAGAATCAGAGATGGGTGCTGAATTGAGCATCAGGAACTCAAAAATTGAACAATCTATTATGAACCTTAGTAAAGATTTAATTGAGATTGTGGAATTTAAGTTTACAAAATTGTTAGGATGAAGGAGACGAATAAGAATATTTATGTTTTTTGTGAGGAAGAATAGAATTTAAAAAGGGAAACGTGGAAATTTGTGTATTTGGAGGATAGTGAGTAGATTAACCTCACTGAAGAGAAATAAATAAATAAAAAATAAGAAACTAAGTATAGTAGTCAAATGGGAAAACATTTAATGTTTTGAAAGTCAGTCTAAGGAGTTTAGATTTGAAAACAGTACATGATAATGAATATTTTCATGCTGAAAAATGAAAAGACAGAAGTAATTTCTAAAGAATATTTGGCACCAAAGCATGTGACAGTTGTATTAGAGAAAAGGCAAGGTCAGCACTGGAGTCAGTAAGTATATTACTGCTGTGTTAATCTGGTTGTGAGCTAGGGAGGCTTTGGACTAGAGTAGTGGTGGTTAGAATGGATGGGATAAGGCAAATTCTTCCAAGAGGCATTTGAAGGAAGAAACACTAAGAACACACTACAATTGTGTGGGGAAGAAAATGGAGACTCATTAGTGGCCAGATAATAGATGTCATAGCTGAAGCAGTGAGCCAGTCACACTACAGTAAGAAAAACATAGGGGTGAGCTTAAATAACACTCAAGAGTATGGACATAGCAGTGAAGAGGAGAGGAGAAGTGGCATCAGAGAGATGGGAGAAGCCCTTAAGTAAAGTGTCAAAGATGCCGAAGAACAAGAGAAAGTCACTATCGGGTAGTTCATATCAGCAAACACTTACTTAAGTGTTGAAGAATAAGTCTGAGGAAAGGCCAAGGCCATAAATTTTAGCAGGAAGAGATCACTGGTAACCTACAAGGAAATAATTTCTATGCACTGAAGTAGATGGGAAAGAGGATAAAGAGGAATAATTGGAATAGTTAAAAAGAGATGAAAGATGTAGACCAAATATTTAAAGAGCCTGGCAGCAAAACCAGAGAGGAACATGGGTTAGTAAATAGAACAGGAATAAAAGAAGGATGTTATGGTATCTATCTTCCAACATGGCACTCAATGGTCTTTGCCTCCTGGTATTCACATCCCTGAATAGTTCCCTTTCACATTGAAATAGTGCTGACTCGTGTAAGCAATAGTAAATCGAAAACATAATGGTGTGTAAATAATATCTGATGCTAAGTTATGAAAGATGTTGTGGCTTCTGTCATGTTCTTTCATAGATTGTTCATGCTGGGGAAACTAGCCATTATGTCATGATGATACTCAAGTAACCGATGATGAGGAAGAACTGAGACCTCCTTTCAACAGCCAGCACAGTGATAATGAGCTATCTTACTGATTTTCCAGGCCTAATCAAGCATTCAGATGTCTGCAGAAACAGCTGACATCTTCACTGCCACCTCATGAGAGACCCTAAGGCAGAACCACCCAGGTGAGCCACACGTGAATCCCTGACTCACAGACACTGTGAGATAATACACATTTATTGTTTTTAGGCACTAAGATCTGGGGTAATTTGTTATGTTATTAGATAACTAATGTGGATTTCTCTAAATTTCTTTTTTGTATGCTTATATTTTTTGTTTTGTTTTTGTTTTTAGCCTATGGAAAATTGAATAGGTCTTAAAGATATTAGAATGATTCAAGATGAGAACAAGAATAAGAGAATTGTAGGGCAAAACTCTGAGTATCTGGAAAATTAAGGGGGCCAAAATACAGCTGGGGATATTATTTTCAACAAGCAGCAGTGGCCTACTTTCTGAGAGTAATGGAAAGTCCAGAATAGATGTAGACTCCCATACCATTCTGAGATGAAGACAAGAGTGCCTGAAGTAATTTATGTAATTCATAATTCAATTAACTAAATCCTCTATGTGTACATAAATCTCTGTTTTTATATTCTTACCTAAATAGGTTAGATGATCTGCTTAGCTATAATAAGACATTTTCTGTGATGGTACACTCTTAAAGATAAACAGTGAAAATACTGTGTTCATTCCTCACAAAGGTCAGGCACCTGGTAAGTGATTCATTAAATACACATGCAATGCTTTATAATTAAACAAGTAGTTTTACTTTTGGGTATCTTCACATTTTTCTACAGGGACTTTAAAAAATTCATCCACAGTTATTATGGCATCAGGGAGCTATCTGTATGAACTCTATAGGTCTTATTGGACACTCAAAGTTCAAATGGACTTTTGGACTTGATCTAAATGGTTGACGTGGCTGTTAGAGTAATAAAAGGGGTTGGAGTACAGTGGAGATGAGATTATACAGATTCTTTCAGATAATTTTGACCACATATAGGTTCTCAGATTCTGCTCTGAGCTCTTCGATATGTATCTCTGGGGAGAAAATATTCATTTATTTATTGTTTTAATCAATAAATCATTTGTAGGTTATTTTATGAAGACCTCTAAGAGCTAAAAAGATAGATCAGAAAAGTGTCATTCCTCAAGTTGTTTATAGTCACACATAATTGCTAATGGCAAGGGTGGTCTTGGTGTCAGAGGAAAGATAGGGGAACAAACATGCATGTGTTTGTTCTGAAGCTCTCACATGATTATAGAGTTCTTCTTAGAGTGCTCTTTGGCATGGAATGAAGAAATGGGATTATTTTTAGCATTCTAACATTCATTCATATGCAGTACTTAGCATATGAAATATTGTTACTGGTGATCAAGCCAACCTTAACTTTCTTTCAGATCTTGTGGTTATCTACTCACTGTTTTGATCCTTCTTTGTGGATGGGGTGAATGTTGGACCCCTCTAGTCAGACATCTTGAGCTGACCCTCTTGCCAGTTTTACAATCCAGGAGATGTCTTTCTTAAGGATCTGAAATCATCTCTTTGAAATGTTAATATCAAATGAGACAGCACCCCTATCTTCCAGTCTCTGTGATTGGGTAGGAGCCTGATAGTGATGGGCACCAATTAGCCAACAGAGATGGCCTAATCATAGAGAAAAACATTTGTGAATTCAGGAATAATCCAGTGTGCTCAACACATCTCATTGATCAACCTTCCCATTAATGTCCTCCAGTAATTTTTCCACTAGCTCACCCTAGTGCTTAAAAACCTTCCCATCTTTTGTTTCAGCAGAGTTGAGTTTAGTCTCTGTTCCCTATTGCAATAGCCCGAGTAAAGTCTTCCTTGCCTACTTAATATACAGCATGATGTTTTGACAGACAAATACATAGTGAAATGGTTACTATGGTTTAGCAAATTAGCATATCCATCTCCCTACATAGTTACTTTTTTTTGGAATAAGAAGATCTGAAATCTATTCTCTTGGCAAGTTTACAGTACACAATACATTATTATTAACTATAATCATCATGCTGTACATTAGACATCTAGATTTCTTCATCCACATAACTACAACTTTGTACCCTTTGACCAACATCTTCTCATTCCTCCCAATCCTCACCTTTGGTAGCCACCATTCTATTCTCTGTTTCTATGTATTTGACTTTTTTAGATTATGCGTATAAGTGAGATCATGCAGTATTTGTCTTTCTGTGTCTGGCTTATTTCATCTAGCATAATGTTCTCCATGTTTATCAATATTATTGCAAGTAACAGGATCTCCTTTTTCTGTGGCTGAACAATATTTCATTATAAATGTATACACCACATTTTCTTTATCCATTCCTCTGTCAATGGACACTTACATTGATTTCTTATTTTGGCTATTGTGAATAATGCTGCAATGAATATGGGAGTGCAGATATCTCTACAAGGTACTTATTTCATTTCCTTTGGATATATACCCAGAAGAGAGATTGCTGGATCATATAGTAGTTCTGTTTTTAATTTTTTGAGGAACCTCCATTCTGTTTTCCATAATGGCTGTGCCAATTTACATTCTCATCAACAGTGTACAAGTGTTGGTTCCCTTTTATCCATACCCTCACTGATACTTGTTATCTTGTCTCTTTGATCATAGCCATTGTAATAGATGTGAGGTGATATCTCATTGTGGTTTTGATTTGTGCTTTTCCCCAATAGTTAGTGTTATTGAGCACCTTTTTATATACCTGTTTTCTATTTTTATGATTTCTTTGGGAAAATGTCTATTCAAGTTATCTGCCCATGTTTTAATTGTGTTATTTGGTTTTTTTGTTATTGAGTTGGGTGAGTTCCTTATCTATTTTGACACCTTACTTATCAGATGTATGGTTTGCAAATAATTTCTCCCAATTCGTAGGCTGCCTTTTCATTTTGTTGATTGTTTCCTTTGCTGTGCAGGAGCTTTGTAGTTTGATGTAGTCCTACTTGTTTATTTTGTTTTTGTTGCTTGAGCTTTTGTTGTCATATCTAAAAAAATCATTGCTAAGGTAGATGCTAAAGAGTTTTTTCCATATGTTTTCTTCTTGAAGTTTATAGTTTCAGGTCTCATGTTTAGATCTTTAATTCACTTTGAGTTTATTTGTCAGTTATACCATCTCTTTTACATTGTCATTATAAAATGTAACATAAAATTGCAAAACATAAACATATTATTTACTGTAATCATAATTAATTTTTCTGTTCTTTGCATAGTTGATTCAAAAATTTGAAAACCAATAAATGCCATTTACAATAAATAAGTTAAATAGACATATTTGATACACAGAGAAGAATATGTAAGCCTATGTAACAGTACCAAAGCAATTAATGTTCTGAGTCTCTTTCTCACCCCTTCCTTCACCTTTAAAAGTTGATTTGGCTTTACCCATTGAGTTTCTTTTCCTTCTCTGCTTCCTAAGGATATTTTAGTGTTGCCAGTGTGGGTTTTGAGGGCTTTTGTGATGTAGAGCCTAGAGGAAAGGAAAAGAGTCATAAGATCAAAGGAAGAAGTAAGGCTGAGAAAGAATTTGGGGGGGCGGAGTTTGGAAAGAAGAAATGAAAATAATTAGGTATGTAAGGTTAATTAGGTGAGATATTTTAAAGGATTTTGAAGAAGTATTGTTCTCCCTGTAATCCTTTGAAGTGTGCAAAAAATGCAAAGAAAGATTATGATCATGACTTTTTTATACAGCTTTTTTTTTAAAAATTCTACATTTTTCCTCTCTCTCTCTCTGTCTCTGTCATTGAAGGGTCAAATGATTTTTATCTTTTTATTAAGAAGTTCCAGACCTTTAATAAACACCATTTAGAAAATGAAATTTAGCTTTTTCCTAAAAGCACACCTCACAGAGACCTCTGAATTCCTTTCTAATATTTTATTCTTCATGAAAGAAGATTTTTGAATTTATAAAGATGTAGATTTTCATCAGATATCACTCTTATGAATGTGTAGTAAAATACGAAATTATAAGTGTAATAAATTGGTTAATGCAACAATTCTTATTGCTCTCAGGGCCCCTGTATACTTCTGAAAACTATTGAGGATGCCAAGGAATTTTTGTTTATGTCTGTAATGTCTATCAGTATTTACTAAAAATGACAACTGAGAAAATTTTAAAATATTCATATAATTCATTTAAGATAATTCTAACACTATAATTCACTGACATAAACATTGGCATGAAAATTGTATTTTCTAAAATAAAAAATAGTTTAATAAAATAAACTATTTTATAAAATAAAAAATGGCATTGTTTCACATTTATATAAGTTTCTTTAATGTCTGGCTTAATATAAGACATTGGCATTCTTATGCCTGCTTCTGCATCAGCCTGTAGCCATATACTGTTTTAGTAAAAGTATATGGAGAAAATCTGTTTTTACATATGTAACTGGAAAAGGGAAGAGCCTTTTCAGATAATTGTGGATATTCTTTATTACTACACTGAAACTCAGTAAGTGGTAGTTTTCTTAAAGGTTAGTTGCAACATGAATCTGAAACTATATTGTATTAGTTTCCTATTACTGCTGCAGCAAATTACCACAAACTGGGTGGCTTGCGATGGAAATTTACTCTCTCATAATTCTGAAGGCAAAAAGTCTGATATCAAGATGTCAGTAGGGCTGTACTCCCTATGTAGGCTCTAGTGGAGATTCTGATTGTGCTTCTTTCATCTTCTGGTGGCTGTCAGCATTCCTTGACTTGTGACTTTATCACTCCAACCTCTGCCTTTGTGGTCTCATTGTTTTCTCCTTTTTGTCTATGCAATCTGCCTCTGCCTGTCTCTTATAAGGACACTAGTCATTGAATTTAGGGCCCACCCAGATAATATAAGATATGTATCTTCTCTCAAAATCTGTAACTTAATGATGTCTTTTACATATAATTTATGTTTTCTTAAAGACAGTATAAAGTTAATGTTTACAGGTTTTGGGGATTAAGATATGGACATATCTTTTTGGGGGCCACCATTCAGACTACTGCGCATATCAATGGCTTTGTCCTACTGTATTGCATTAAAATTCATTAGTTCATCTTGTACTCTAAATGGTCTTTTACTATGCATGGTTTTATAACATCATGCGTTAGATATTTGCAAAATATTGATTCACCAATTTATAGGGATCTTCCAAATATTGATGTATTTTATATAGTATCAAAAAATCAGTTAATATCACCACAAAACTAATTTGAATAGTCTTTAAAGATTGGGAAGATGCATGGTGGCAGATACAAGTTTTCTAAAATTCTAATTTTCACTTGAAAGCTCCAATTTTATCATTGGCAACAAATCTAGTCAGTTCTTCTGCTTGAAGAGAAGGTTTACTTTGCTCATTGTTAGGAAATTTTGTACCCCAAATCCCAAATCTGAATAAATATCATTTGTTTATCTGTCATTCTTTCAAGTAAAAATAATGTTCTGTGAAAAAGTAGCTGGTTCAGCTTACAAGTCAAACAATTGCATGAGTGCTTTTCCTAGAGGCAACTATTAAACTTTAGTATGCAACCAAGCACCTTATATATAATTCCTCCTTTGTTACACGGATTTTTTAAAAAGATATATACTCAAAAGGTTGAGATTTAATAATATCAATGATTTCTACTGCTTCATCCAGGATATTTTAAAGTGAAATTGGCTTTCCCCACTGTATTTTTTGGTATTCTGAGTGTGTGGCAGTAAAAAAATATGACTTCTGATATAGTTTGGTACAACTTGATTCATGCTAATGTGCCTAGCAATTTTACCCATAATTACTCTTGAACCAGTGCAAATGTCAACGTAGTGAAAAAAGATAAATAATATATTAAAAATTATGAAAATAGTTTTGACTTTGCAGATCCCTAAAAGGCCTCGGGGACTCCTTGGGAACTTCTGTGTTGAGGCATTTCCAAACTTCTTTGCATTTGGAATCTAGCTCTTTCAGACTTAGAATTTCTGATGCCTATCTTTTTCCATATAGCATCATGTTCTGTTTCATCAATAGCATTAATCAGACAGTTTTTCTTTAAAGGATGCTCTACTGTAGACTTTGAGATTTTTTTTCTAAGCCTGTGATACTCGCTCAGCATGTTTTGACATTGACCTTTTCATGTTGTTTTCAGAATTGTCAACAGAAGGATTTCAGACAATAAGCAGGATGCTTATTTTTTCCTGAAATAATTCCATAGTTGTTTATTGACTGAATTGTTGAGGGGTTGCAATTGTCAGTCATTCCACTAGGACTAGAAACTGAGTTCATTCATGTGCAGGCAGTGATTAACATCTATGTGATATTGAATGTGTATGCAAAAATATTATGTATCTTTCCTTTTGTTGTAGCTACTTTGTGCCTTTCAGGAGCATTTTACAGCTTTCTTCATATCGGTTTTGAACATCTCTAAGCTTGCATACAAATATTTATCATAACAGGGTCTTCTCTTTCATTATATCCTCTAATTGGTTTTGCATTGTGTTTATATATCATATTCATTCATAGGAAGATTTAATATTATATGGAGGTTAATATTTTCAAAATTGATAAATACATCCAATGCAACCTCAATGTAGTTATCATTAAGTCTTTCCACACGGGGATAAGCACATTGATTAACCATTTCATTTGGAAAAACAAATAATCAAGAATAGCCATGAATATCCTCATAGAAAAAGTAGTGGTATATAGTATGCATTAGCTCTATCCTATGTTAAAATATATAATAATTAAAATAGTGTAGTATCGGAAACTAAATAGACATTTAGCTAAAGAGAAGAAAGAAAAAAAATTTCTAATTAAAAGAAAGCCCAGGACCAGATGGATTCACCAGAATCCTAGCTGAATTGGACCAGACCTACAAAGAATAACTGGCACCTATCCTTCTGAAACTCTTCCATAACATTGAGAAGGAGGGAATCCTAACTCATTTTCTATGAAGCCAGTATCACCCTGATACCAAAAAGAGAAAGGACTACATATAAAAAGAAAACTACAGACCAATGTCTCTCATGAACATAGATGCAAAAATTCTCAACAAAATCTAGCAAAGTGAATCCAACAGTACATCAAAAACAATTCACTATGATCGAGTGGGTTTCATCCCAGGGATGAAAGGGTGCTTCGACGTGTGCAAATCAATAAATGTGATTCGCCACATAAACAGAATTAAAAACAAAAACTGTATGGTCATTTCAATAGATGCAGAAAAAGCATTCAATAATATCCAACACCCTTCATGATAAAATTCCTCAGTAAACTAGGTATAGAAGAAATATTCTAAATAATATTCAAAATAATAAATATTCCAAATAATAAAAGCCACCTATGACAGTCCCACAGCCTACATCATAATAAATGGGGAAAAGTTGCAAACATTCCCACTAAGAACTGGAACAAGACACGGGTGTGCCCAGTGTTACCACTTCTATTGAATATAGTGCTGGAACCTATAGTGCTGGTCCTAGCCAGACCAATAAGGCAAGAGAGAAATAAAGGGCATTCAAATAGGAAAATAGGGGGTTAAACAGTCACTGTTTGCTGATGATATGATCTTATATTTAGAAAATCCTAGAGACTCCTCCAAAAGACACCTAGAGTTAATATAGAATTAATAAACAAATTCAGTAAAGTCTCAGGTTGTAAAATTAATGTACTCAAATAAGTAACATTTCTATATACTAACAACAATCAAGCTGAGAGTCAAATCAAGAACTCAATACCGCTTACGATAGCTGCAAAAAACAGAATAACTGTCATTCAGGAATTTCATATCCTGAAAAACTAAGCTTCATAAATGAAGGAGAAATAAAGTCTTTCCCAGACAAGGAAACTCTAGGGGAATTTGTCACCACTAGACCTGTCCCATAAAAAGTGCTTAGAAGTGCTCTATGCATTGAAGATAACAATTGATACCCTCCAGTGTAAAAACAACCAAAAGTAAAAACTCACAGCTCTTATAAAACAGTAACTCAAGGGAGAACATAAAGCAAGTAGGTAACAATCAATAAGATGACTGCTACAGTATCTCTCATATCAATATTAACATTGAATGTAAATGGTGTAAACGTCCCATTAAAAAGATATAGATTGGCTGAATGGATGAAAAAACACAAACCTGAAATATTTGCTGTTTCCAAGAAACAAATTTAACTCATAAAGATTCTTATAGACTCGAGGTAAAGGGGTGGAAAAAATATTCCATGCAAATAGAAACCAAAAGCAAGCAGAAGTAGCTATTCTTAAATAAGATAAAATAGATTTTAAATCAACAGTAGTAACAAAAGGACAAATATAGTCATTATATAATGATAGAGGGATTGATTCAACAAGAAGATATAACAATCCTAAATATATAAGCTCCTAAAACAGGAGTTACCAGATTCATAAAACAAATATTATTAGACTTAAAAGAAACAAAAAGCCACATCATAATATCCAGGGACTTCAATACTCCCACTGATCAAAGAAAACACTGGACTTACACAGGACTCTAGAACAAATGGACATGACAGACATTTACAGAGTATTCTACCCAAGAACTTCAAAATATACATTCTTCCAAATTTGAACAAAATCCAAATCATACCATGTATCTTCTCAGACAACTGTGGAATAAAACTAGAAACCAATTTCAAGAGGAACTCTTAAAACTACACAAATATATATAAATTAAATAACCTGCTGCTGAATGATCTTTGAGTCAATGGTGAAGTCAAGATGAACATTTTAAAAAAATTGATTAGATAAAGCAACACATGCTACCAAAATCTCTGGGATACAAAAACATCAGTGCTACAAGGGAAGTTCATTGCACTAAATGCCTATATCAACAAGACAGATTGCAAATAAATAACCTAATGTCATACCTCAGGGAACTAGAGAAAGAAGAACAAACCAAACCCCAAATTAGCAAAAGACAAGAAATAATAAAGATCAGAGTAGAACTAAATGAAATTTAAACAAAATACAAAGGGTCAACAAAATAGAAAGTTGGTTCTTATAAAAGATAAAACTGATAGGACAATAGCTAGATTAACCAGGAATAGAAGAGAAAGAATCCAAATAGGCTCAATGAGAAATGAAAAAAGAGATGTTACAGCTGATGCCATAGAAATACAAAATATCCAAGACTACTATAAAAACCTCTATACACACAAACTAGAAAATCTAGAGACAATGGATAAATTTTTGGAAACACATGATCTACCAAGCTTGATTCAGAATGAAATAGAAATCCTTAAGTAGACCAATAATGAGCAGTAAAATTGAAACAGTAATAGAAAATTTGGATCTGTTTCTAGAATTATAAATATACTTAACTAAGGAGGTGAAAGATCTGTTCAAGGACAACACAAAACACTGATGAAAGAAATCCTAGTTGACACAAACTAATGAAAAAACGTTCCTTGCCTGTGGATTGGAAGAATCAATATTGTTACAATGTCCATATTGCCCAAATGTGATTTAAAGATTCGATGAAATTCTCATCAAAATATCAATGTCATTTTTCATAGAACTTGAAAAAACAATCCTAAATTTCATGTGGAACCAAAAAAGAGCCCAAATAGCCAAAACAATCCTAAGCAAAAAGAACGAATCTGGAGGCATCACATTACTTGACTTCAAATTATATTATTATACGAGGATATAGTAACCAAAAACAGCATGGTACTGGTATGAAGGTAGACTCATATAGACAGATGGAACAGAATAGAGAATGCAGAAGTAAAACCATATGGCTACAACCAATTGATTTTTGACAAAGCAGAGAAAAACATACCCTGGGGAAAGGATGCCATATTAAATAAATGATGCTGGGAAAATAGAAGAACCACATGCAGAAAAATGAAACTGGGTCCCTGTCTCACACCATACACAAAAATTAACTCAATGTCAATGAAATGCTTAAATGTAAGACCTAAAACCATAAAAATTCTTGAAGAAAATTTAGGAAAAACTCTTTTGGACATTGGCCTATGCAAAAAATTTATGACTAAGAGTCCAAAAGCAAATACGGCAACAACAAAAATAAATAAATGGGACTTAATTAAACTAAAAAGTTTATGCACAGCAAAGGAAATAGTCAACAGAGTAAACAGACAACCTACAGAATGGGAGAAAATATTTTCACACTATAAATCTGACAAAGTACTAATATCTAGAATCTATAAGGAACTCAAATCAGACAAAAGCAACCTCATCACAAGTGGTCAAAATACATGAACACATTATTTTCAAAAGAAGATATATAAATAGTCATCAGACATATGAAAAAATGTTCAACATCATTAATCAAGGAAATGCAAATTAAAACCACAATGAGATACCACCTTACTACCCCTGTCAGAAAGGCCATTATTATAAGTCAAAAAACCAGTAGATGTTGGCATGGATGGGGTGAAAAGAGAATGCTTATACACTGTTGGTGGGAATGTAAATTAGTACAACCTCTATGGAAAACAGTATGGCGATTCCTCACAGCATTAAAAGGAGACCTACCATTTGATCCAAAAATCCCACTACTGGGTACCTACCCAAAGGAAAAGATGTCATTGCATGACAAAGATACCTGCACTTATATGTTTCTTGCAGCACAATTCACAATTGCAAAGATGTGCAATCAACCTAAGTGTGCATCAACTGATGAGTGGATAAAGAAAATGTGAAAGATATATATATATATCTCATACACACACGCGTGTGCGTGCACACACACACACACACACACACACACACACACACACACACACACACCCACACCGTGAAGTACTACTCAGCCATAAAAAGGATTGAAATAATGTCTTTTGCAGCAACTTGGGTGGAAATGGAGACCATTATTCTAAGTGAAGTATCTCAGGAATGGAAAAACAAATGCCAAATATTCTCACCTACTAGTGGGAGTTAAATGATGTACGTATATAATCATAAAGTGGTGTAAGGGACATTGAAAACCAAGAAAGGGCGATGGAGGGAGGAGTGTGAGGGCTAAAAAATTACCTATCAGGTACAATGTACACTATTCTAGTGATGGCTATACTAAAAGCCCTGACTTCAGCATGATACAATTCATCCATGTAACAAAAAACACTTGTACCCCCTAAATCTATTGTAATAAAAAAAAAAAAAGAAAATGCATATTTTGCATTCTGCTGTTTTAAACATTCATTGAATTATTTCGAATTCATTTCTAGAATTTCTATGTTTTCCAATTTTGTCTACTTATCTGATATTTTTTGATTTATGTCTGTTTTTGCCATTGCCCATTTTGTTTCCTTAAACATTTCATACATAGCTCTTTTGAATGCTAGGACTGATGATTCCAAAATCTTCAAGTCTTGCAGGTATTAATTTATTATTAATTTGTTATTTTTTGTTCTTGCTGAATTTGACTCAAAGTGGCTTACTTTCTTATGTGTGTAGCAATTTTTATGAAGTTATACATGATTTTCATCCCTGAAAAAATTTCAAGCCAACCCTGTAGGATTTTTATGCATTTTAAGGGCTTTGGGTTCAGAGGAGATAGCTCACACTCAGCTTGTCTTCCAAGAGTCAATATTCTCCAAAATGGGTTGCTAGAGGACTCGGCTTCACAGATCCCTAGGCTCTTCTTGCTGCCCCACATCTAGGCAGCCCACTTTTCTTACTTCTTGCCTCTCTGACTCTGGCATACTGGCTCCACTTTGGTAGCCACTCTAGTTCCCAGCGAAAGCTTTAGAATTTCAGGACATTAGAACACTTTGGTTCCAATTTCTGCTTCATCATTTATATACTGTTGTTATCCAAGATTGATTATCTTCTTTTTTAACCCCATAAATTAGACACTATAATAGTAATAATTTTTTTCTATACATTTTATTTTTAACATTTGCTTATCATTTCTTCTTCTATTTGTCCTGACTGGAGTAAAGACTAATGTGGATATGCAAAATATTTAAAAGATTTTTAAAGACTTTGGTCCTCATGGGGGATACACCTGCTTTAAATATTAATGGAAATTTCTCTTACTTATTTTAGTAAGCAAACAGTAAAATCTTCTTGCAGTGGGTCTGCAGGGGGCAGAAAAAAATTGCACACTTGATATAATATTTTGTTTCATGCCAGGTTCCTCTCCCATAAACTTTATTTCAGTGAGGAAATCAAGGTCTTTAGCTTGAGCTACCAATTTACAGATTAGTAGACAAGAAGATTTATTGAACTAAACAGTAAAAAAGAAAAGCAGTTTTATAATGCATGATAGAATGGTCTAACCAAAAAATTGTTGTCTTCCCTAGTCTATACATAAATCAGTGCCTTATCATTTCTGTGAAGTCATGCTTAACATTTTTTGCCCTGGAATTATGGGCAAATCTGTGTAATACAGGCATTAGAATACATTTTTTTGTGTCACATCTAATAAGCATTTAATAAATGCCATTCTTCTAATTTTTTTTTTTATCTTTGTTCTGACTCTCTTTGTTAGAAACTCCCAATCCAGTAACTCACTCTGTATGTCATGAACAGATCCTGAGCAGCCCTGTGCAGGCAGCTCACTTTCAGATGCGACACATTGCTCTACATGCAGAAAACAGGGAATTCAAAATAAATACTCAGCCTTAATGTTATCAGGGCTTGTTTTCTGTTACAGGAGGTATGGTTTCAGTTGTCATTATTACTAAGGATGGGTAAGATATGTTTGGTGCTGGTGTGGTTTTGCTATTCTCAATTTGACATTTAAGGGGTAAATATTTTTCTATTCATAATTCCATCCTTCATTTCCTTCTCTTTCCTTTCTATTTCTACTGCTGCTCCAGCTTCATCGCAGAAATTGCTGTTGACAAGAAGAGATGTATATAATATGAATTACCTGTCTAGGTCCAGGTTACATCTGCATCATCAGTAAATTGTTTAGCATCAGCTTCTAGCATTGGTATACAATTGTGAAAGATAGTGAAAATCAGAGACACATAATATCCAGTACTCTTATATCTTAGTTCCTTATGTGTAGAAAAAAAATCCTATGTTTGGGAAAATTTGTAAAAGAGGTGGTGTTTTGACAGAGAAAATGATTTTCTTGTTAATTAGGCAAGTGATTGGTAATTAATTTAAAAGTTAAAGAAAATAAGCCATATTTATACCTCAAGCTTGCAGATATTTCATATAAAAAAGCTTTGGTAAGATATAGTACACAAAATGCACATAAGAGTTATACATACAGTTCGAAGACTAAATAAATCCCATTTTCCTGTAGGCTAAGTGATACAACATTATTACTACCATGGAAACCCTCGGGTGACTCTCCCAGCTTCCAGCCCCTTCTTGGTTTCCAAGAAGGCACCACCATTCTGAAATTCTGAATTTCTGTTAATCTTTCCCTCTTTTTTTCTAATTTTAGAAAGTGTGTCTCCATAAACAATGTAGAATTTTGCCTTTTTGAAAAAAATCACATAAATTATATGTATTCTTCTCTGAGTTGATTATTTTGTTTATTCCCGCTAATGAGATAGTGCATTTATTTTTGCTGTTGTATAGTATTCCATCATGTTTATGTGTGTATACACGTGAATATACATGTGTATATACGTATAGTTTCAAATGCACACATACTAGCTAGAAATATTTGCCATGTTTCTAGGTTTTTTTGGTTATGATTAATGCTGCCATGAATAATAATGACAATAAAAATAGCTAAAACTGTAATACTTATTATGCGCCAGGTACTGTTCCAAGCACTTTATATGTATTATTTAAATATCAACACAAGCCTATGAGGTAGGTACTACTACTATTATCAACTTATGGTTGAGGAGACAAGCATAAAAATGTAAATAAATTAACTAAGCAGAGATGAGATTTCAACCCGAGAGCCTGGCTACAGTCTATGCTCTTAATCACTGGTGTTCTGTTCCTTGATTCTTGCGGTGCTTCTGAAACACATGTGCAAGGGTTTCTTGACGCTTTATGCATAGACATGGAGGTTCTGGATTATAGGGTTCACACACACACCACTCTGCCAGGTAGTGCTAAACTTTTCCAAGGAGTTGTTCCAATTTACCCTGCCACTAGCAGTGGAGGAGAATTTTTGTTAACACACTTTCTAGCTAACATTTGGTATTACCTAACTTCTTGAATTTTATGACTTTTATGGGTATAGACAGGAATTTGTGATTTTAATTTTTTTCCTTATTATTAATGAAGCTCAATATTTTTCATATATTTTAGGGAATTTTGTGTTTTCTACTCTGTGTAAAGTCTTTTTGTGTTTTTTTTCCATTTTTTTCCTATTTGAATGTTTGTCTTTTTTTAATCGGCTTATAGGATTTTTATATTTTTAGATAATATGTCTTTGTGGCTAATATATGTTGCTAATATCTTCTCCTAGTTACAGCTTGGCTTTTAAATTTTGACCAACAGAAGTTCTTAATTTTACTATAGTCAAATTTATAATTTTCTTTAGGGTATGTACTTTTTGTATTTTATCTAAAGTCACTAACCTATTTTTACATGGTATTCTAATAGTTTTATAGATTTCTCTTTCAATTATAAATATTTAAACTTTTTGTGGTAAAGTAGCAATATACTTTTATTTTCTTTCTAGATGATAACTAATTGGCTCAGTACTAAGTATTGAAGAGTCCATCTTTTCCCCTCTCATCAGAAGCTCCCATTCTATTACCAATCACCAATCCCCTGGGGGTGTGTGCATGTGCACCTGCATAGGTATTTATAGATTCATGACATAACTTTCCCTTTATTTATGTTTTATTTACTGCCTTTCCAAAAATTAATAATTTCTTCACAAGGCTTATCCAGTGTCAAGTTTTCTTTTTTAGATTTATCTCTAGGTACTTGGTTTTGTTGTTGTTATGGAAAAATGATATCATACAGAAAACTATATTTTCTATTTATGTTGATAAATATTTTATATTTAATATTTTATATTTTTATTTAAAAATATTTATATTTTGATTTCTGGTACTTTAAATACTAACAATTACCTGTGGATTATTTTGTGTTTTAGGTAGATAATTATATAGTCTGAGAATTATGACTTGTTTTCTACCTTACCAATTGTAAAAATTGTAGTTTTCATTTCTTCTCTTATTCTTAGGACAGAACCTCTACTACAACATTGAATAAAAGTGGTGATAGCAGCCATTCTTGTATCATTCCTGATTCTAAGGAAAATTATAATGTCACCACAAAGTATGATATTTACCAAAGATTTTCATAATATTCTTAATCAGATTAAAAACAATGTTTATTCTGTTCTCATTTGAAATTTATCATTAATGGATATTGAATTTCACTGACTTATTTTTGTGTATTCATTGAAATTATTGTATATTTTTTCTTCTCAGTCTGTATATGTGGTAAATTACATTAACTGATTTTATAATATTACACTAACTTTGCATATTTAAAATTAAGCAATATATATTTTTTCCTTCAGAACAATTAATATAGAGTTTTCAGATAAAATATAGGACACCTAGTTAAATTTGATTTTTGGGTAAACTATGAATAAAAAACGTATTTTTATTTGTTAAATCTGGCAATCTTAAATTCATGAACATAAGAATGCTTTAACTCCTATCATTCCCTTTGTAACTATATGAACCCGTAATTTATTTTGAGCCTGTTCCCAGCCACCTACTCATGAGACATTCTTATTTTATGCTCTATGTTTGTTTAGATTTACTCACATATTTACCAGTATCTTTGTCCATTATTCTTCCTTCATCTAAGGTCTCTATCTGGGATCATTATACTTCTTTCTAAAGTATGGCTTTTAAAATTTAAAACTCTCAATAACTCTCTCAATCTGAAAATGCCTTTATCCACCCTCATTCTTGGCTGATAGTTGATGAGTATAAAATTTAAAGTTGATAGTTACTTCCTCCGAGCATATTGAAGATAATATTCAAGACATCTATTTTTTCTTATTGCTGTTGTGAAGTCAGCTACCAGCATAATTGCCTTCTCGTCGTAGGTAATTTGTTCTTTCTCCTTGGCTTCTTTAAAGACTTTTTTTCTGTTTCACAGTTTTGTTATTATGTGTCATCTTACAGGTTTATTTTATTTACCTTCTTGGTATTCATTGACATTCGTAGAAGCGAGAATTAGTGTTTATTAACATTCCAGAACATTCACAACTATTATCTCTATGATTGCCTATCCCTCTTTCTCTCTACAATCTGCTTCTGAAACAGCAGTTAGATATTGGTACCCCTTTTCTGTCTGTGCTCCTTAATTGCTTCCTTGTTTTCCACTTCTGTTTCTGTAGACTGTTTTCTGGACAATATCTCTTCCAGTTCATTGTTTATACCTGCTGCTGAATTTAATTCATTTATTGACTTTTCATCTTTAGTTGGTATAGTATTTATTTCTTGAGATTTTATTTGGTTCCTTTTCAAATCTACATGTTTGTTTTTATAGTCTCTTAGCTGTGGGTCAAACAATCAAATTTCTCTTTTGTTTCTTTAAACAGGATAAATATAGTTATTCTTTAGTTTGTTTCTGACAATTCCTTTTCTTGATGTTTGCCAGCTTGTTTCTGCTGTTATTTCTGCAGACTTTTACTTACGATGTCTTTGTGTGTGTGTGTGTGTGTGTGTGTGTGTGTGTATTGTGTGAATTTTTTTTTTTTTTTTTTTTGGTTGTAAGTTGTTTATCCTTGGAACTTGGTGGGGATTATTTGAGAGTTGTGTCAAAAGTTGCATTTTCTTCTACCAGTTGCTTGAGGACAGTACCAATCCAAATTACTCCAGGGTAAATTTACTATTGAGGATTTAAAATATTATAGGAAGCATGGTTTGACATTCAACAGAAATAAAAACAAGAACAAAGTCCCAGTAAGCAGTTTCCAGCTACCTGGAGCATCTTATCCTAAATTCGCCACATAGTGAGAACACTGCTTCGTGTCTTGTTTCTAACTCCATAAACCTGTCAGAATATCAAGGTCTCAAACCCTCAGGTGAATGCCAGATTTATTATTTCTTACCTTTCAGGATGAGCAGGTATGCTTTAATTTTGTTTGAAGGCTTTGTGGATTCCTAATTATCATGCCAGTTCAACAATGTATTTAAAAGAAAATATCATATTTTATCTAGAATTTTAATTGATTCAGTTGAGAGAATGATTAAGGGTATCTCATCAGCCATACTTCCAGAAACAATAATGTATAACAATTTAATAATTATAATATTAATCACGATCATAATAGCTAACATTTGTTGATCATTATGTGTAGGTGTTATTTAGTATAATTTTTGCAGCAAACATGTAAAATACTATTTTTATCTCAATTACCAGTGATAATATTGAGACTCAAGATCACATAACCTTATGTAGTAGAGCTAGAACTCTGACTCATGCTTGACTTTAAAGGCAATAGTTGTAGCCATTATGATATATAAACCCTACCACTTCCGTAGTATTTTCCAAACACCATGGCAAAGTGGAAACGTAGCGCCTTGCCTTTGAGTAGGGGAATCTTTCAAACCGAATGATCTTAGAAAAGAGATTAATAGCTTAAATCTACAGCAAGAGGTAAAGGTCTACAGCCTTTTATATTTGTGATAAATGTGCTCCTAAATGATTGCTTATTTGTCAAAACAAAGTTTTCTTTGTCGTTTTATATGTCTTTTTTAAAAAATTCACAATATTATTTAAAAATCAGAGATAGTGTTTCCTTCTATTAATAACATCTTTTCAGTAGTCACACAGTGTGGGGTAGGGGGATTCAGAAATAAGAGAGTTTGCATCTTGCTTTGAGGTATCTGGCTGTAAAGTGCTTAATAGACTTGATGATTGAGTAGGAAATGAGTTCAGTGTGTTTTTTAAAATAAGGTTTCTTTGAGGGAAGCCTTATATTCTAAAACAATTACTTTAAAGATATTATTCAATGATTTCATTCTCTGTTAATTCCTTTAAGTAAAATTCTTTTAGATTATTATCTTTATAGAATATGAAGACATTAAGTATTGGGAGGAAACTGTCTGCCTGATGTGAGATGTTTGTCTTTTTTAAAGCATATATTACAAATAATTTAACTACAATAATGTCATAAACTGATCAAATTTCTGAATTAGTCCAAAAAAAGTTGGAAACAGTTGATAATCAGTAATTGCTGACAGCAGAGATGATGGGAATGAGTAGTTAAGTTTTCTTTCTTGATGAACTATTTTCATAGAGAATCAACCAACAGATTATATGAAGTTTGAATTAGAGCTTTTCCTCTTGCTTAAAAAATTCCACTTATAATACTTGGAATTTTTTTGTTATCCAAGCAAGATTTTAATTCTAATGTATATGGTATTAAGTTTTTGTTTCCTTTAGACATTAACTTTTTATCTCAAATGAAACAGATGGTTGGGTTCTGGTTTGTTTTCTAACCATCAGTCTAGGTAATTGAAGTGAGAAGAAACTATGCTTGTCCTGGCAGTTCTGGATTAACCAATTAGCATCTGATGGTTAGGGTAAAAACATGAGCTGTCAAGTCCAGCCCTGAAATGCCTTTCTCACACCCATCACTGGCCATCCAATGATAATGATTTTCCATCACTGTTGGCCTGCTTTGAGTCCAAATTGCTTCCTTGAGAGGGATGTCGCCCTGCATTACCCATTGCCTTTCATCTGCTCCTTCTCTTGTCCGTGTGGTTTCTGTGCCATCGTATCTTTGTTGGCTGCAATGTCTAGCTCTAGGAGTCTCCTAAATAAATAATTATGTTTTCTCTTAAGATTGTCTTACTGATGCCTCTAGAATGTTTTGGTTCTTAGCCTTTCAAGCATTAGATTTTAACAATTATAGAGAAACCTTTTCACCTACAGGGTTTCTATTGGCTTCAATACTCGCTCATTTAGAAGCTGTGCTATTATATTGCTTTTTTTATTGTAGGGCCAGTTATCTGTTAGTGCAATCATTGATAAACTTTGGAGTTGAGGGTGAAATATGTGTAGTAAAGGTCTTCACCAGAGTCTACATTTATTTATGAAGAAATTTTCCCAACTAATTTTATTCAATGTGTGTGCTTTTGCATTGAAGTAAATAATCATTGGTACCGTCAAGTTTATGTATTTTTCTGAAAAGAGCACATGCATACAGTTATTTACAGAAAAGTGATAAGAAGAAATAGAGACCGTGAAGGCAGAAATGTTTTAGACCTTTTAAACCTTGGGTCCTAAATTTTAGCTTATGTTTTATGTGTTGTACCTATGGTGTTAGGTCTGTTTTATAGCATAATTATGTAGAGAAATGCAGTTCTGCAAAGAGATAATATCCATTGTAGGATTTCTTTGGGACGCTTTTATTTTATTTAGGTGGCTTGGAACTGGTTGCCATGGATTTTCTCTCATTACTTGCCAAAAAGGGGGAGGTAAAGATTTTTTGGGTAAAATCTTTTTAATGAAAGAGAAATACTTCCTTTGACAGATTGCTCTTTTTATCTTGAACCCAGTGAGAGAAAATAATGTTTATTAATTTGGGACAATCAGGGCACAAAACACAGTATTGACTTTTGACAGTGAGAACCGTGAACAGTAAACTACATAACTTGATTTGTTGCATAAACAGCTATTCTTTTGGTGTGCATAACTTGCTTAGCAGAATATTAATTTGTGCTGCCTTCTGTTAGGGAGTGGAAAGGAAGTCTGAATATGGTGGAAATGGAGGTGTGTGTCACTTGTTCCATTCTCATCATTTTACTTCCTCGAGTTGGTGACAAGCAGCAAGGGAGTGGTTACTTTAGCTAGCACAGTGGATTACTAATACACACACTGAAAGAAACATCTTCTAATAGTTTCATTGAAATGCAATAGAACCTAGAAGAAATCCCAACATTGTTTAGCATTTTTCTTCTTTACAGATAGGGGGAAGAAAGCTGTCACTGATATTTATTTTTCTTTTTTGGAGGAATTAGGAAACAAAACACTTTTAAAATATGACATGGCATAAATATGGATCTACTCTGTCATCACATTATTCTGGGAAAACATTTTACTACATCGCATCAATTGTCAACAAAGCCTCTAAAGACTAGAGAAACAGAGACCAGGAATAATGACGAAGAGGCTGAAACAAAAATAGTAAAAATTCTGCAGAGTGAACGCACTAGGTTTGTTACTGCTTTTTTCTGTCAGGAACCTGTGAAAGTCAATGGATTTTGTTTGTATTAGTTTAGATTTTGGAGGAAAACCAAACTAAGGACCATATTTAGATACACGAGTCAGAAGAAGTTGGGAGGAGGAAAATAATTTGGTAAGAAGTGGCAAAATGTAAAATTAAAAAAAAAAAAAAGAAGGAGCTTAAAAAGTGAAGAAGGATGCTGTGTGACTTTGGCGTGTTGTTTGTATTCTCTGGGCCTCTGACTTCTTCATCCATATAAAGAGCAGAGGTGATCCACAGGGCTGGGGATGGTGATGGGAAGGTCCCACTGGCACAGGCAATAAAGAGGTGCATCATCTGTAGGGAATTTAAACTCACTAAAAGCCAGTTTTCTTTCTTTTTAATGATCAAGTACAGGCAATTATAAATGGTGTCACTGATACAGTACGCCTTACCGCAGGGGAGGGCTACTCCCACTTGCCCCCATCATGGTATGCCATTCCCTTTTCTATTCTTCATTACAGTGGCCCTGGCAGCAGAAGCAGTGCTGGATATTCATAATTACACTGCTGAATTTAAAGAAATGGGAGCTAATGCCTTTCTGTATTAACAATAAAGACTACAACATGACAAAAGCAACAATAATAACAAGCTATGTTTTTTGAACTAATTTTGATGTCCCTAGTCTTTACACAAATAATTGGATTTTTCTTCACCACATAAGGAAATTGAAACTTTGAGAAATTAAGAAATTTATCCCACGTCATACAATGTATCAGTGTATGAGCTGAAATTCATGGCTGGTTCTGTCTGACTTCAAATCCCACATTGTTTTCCATTATCCATATACTGCTTCCCACTAACTTTACTTGGTCGTCTCTGGAGAGTGCTTTCTAATGAAAATTTAATAATAATACTATTCTTTCTCTTTTAGATTCTTTTCCCCTTTCTATTTTTCATTCTCCTAAGAAGGGCTTTCATACTCTCCTCACCTCCTCTTGACTCCTTTGGCAAGTCCCTCTAGCTTGTTCTAAGTCAGGTATGGCTTTCTCGACAGATCCTGTAAACAGGGCACTTACAGCAGTTTGGGAAACAGATATATAATCCATCACTTTCTAATCTGCCACCTGCGGGTTAGAAAAAGGCAATGATGAAAATGGGTCTACAGATAGGATGCAACCTATTTACTCTTGTTGATTGTGACAGACCTAGTGTTCAGTCACCAAGAGCATCTTCTTGCTTAATTCCCGTCCCCCCGTGGGGTTCCACTTGAAGGGAGCATCGGCATCAAGGGGGACAAAGAAAGGCTGTCATTACTTTTTATTTTTAGCATTAAGAGAAGTAAACAGAAAAATGCTCATATCAATTTTATTCCCTCTGACCGTTTTTTTTTTGGACTACAATATGATCTGTGGCCCCTGAAGAATATAATAGGCTACGTTGCAAAAGTCTAGGCCTTTCTTTTAACATCAATTTGAATTGCAGTGGATTAGGCAACTATGAACAATGATTAAATCGTGATTTTATAATGAATATTTGATGTTACTGAATAATCATTTAAAATTTAATTTTGCATATATTAAAATACTCTGCGTAATTAAGGAGATTAGATAAATCATTTTGCATTTCCTAAAACTAGTAAAATAGAACCTCGTCTTCCATCACAATAATGGTTATTCAAAATTAGTTTTAGTTTCTTCCAAATATTTCATCATGACTATTTTAGATCTTTACAAATGCAAAAATCCAAAATCCCTGTGCTATGAGTATCATGTGTGCCCAATTATTCACAATGATGGCACAATCAAAATGCTTAACCAGATGAAGCAGGGAAATTGCAGCTTCTGTGTTCTGCATCCCAGGCTATATGTTGTGATGCATAAAGCAATTTAAGGAAGACAAATAACCAGTATAATTCAGGTACAAAATTAATTAGTAACTGATTTTGTTAGTATCTATTATATAGAGTATAACACTTTTTTGTTATTTTATAATACAAAAGATGATTAGACCAAATGCAGTATTTTCTGGAAGCTGTTTTTATCTGTATCTATATCATCTATATCTATATACATCTATGTCTATATATATGTCTATATCTATCAATCATCTCTATCCATCTATCTATTCATCTCTAGCACTGGGTTAAAATACTTTGCAGATAAGACAGAACTATATGTCATTTCTGTGGGCTACAGAATAATAAAATGAGAAAAAGAGGTAGACATTTTATAAAAATAGAATGTGTATTATTTGTATGTACTATCTTCAGGAAAAGACATACATTTAATAAGTAAAGGAGTATAAATGCAGACTGTCAACCTGGAAGCCACATACCCTTATCGATTCCATGTGTACTTTGGAGATGGGGGATACTACTTTACTCCTCATTTTTCCACGTAGTGGGTCTCTGCTGGCGTAGTACTACTGCCTCCTTTCCTGACCCATCCCTCACTCTTCCTCACTGATGGCGGGTTGGGGGGAAAGCCAGCCCAGCTATTGTCTTCTGTTTTTAGGAGTCCTTTTCTCCACTTTTGTTCTTTGCTCTTACGCACTCCGATGAACTCTGAGGGATGAGAAAAGCCCGCAGTCCTGAAACCACTGGGTGGTGAGTCTGTCCACTCCAGGATGGAGTGTTGGGAAGCCTTTGGATGCAGGTCTAATGCCACATTCTCTAATCTGCTTTATCCGTACACCCCCATCTGTCTATTTCCTGTGCTTTATTATTTAATCAGTTTGAACCTAAGATGGGAAGAAAGTATTTTTTACTGACTCCGTAAGATCCCAAAGGTGATGTTGAAGTCCCTGGAGCATGTGTTTCTATGGAAAGTGGAAAATAAGGCCACTCTGTTAAAAATCTAAATGAAAGTATGACTAAATTACAGCCAAATTAACACCATAGCATTTTTAAACAAAAATCCATTTAAAAGTCTCTAACATATGGACTAATGAAATATCAAAATAAAAATCCAATATAACTTCATTTGATATCCTTTATCCAGATCTGGGCTAGAGAAACCATTCAATCCCAATGTATAAATCTCATGGCTTATTACTTCAAAAGTAGTGATTCAGGCTTTAGCTTATGTTGTGTCATTGTATACTTTGATCTACAAAAAAGTCACCCTTATGAATTAAAACCCTTTTCCATTGATTCAGCCTTGTTTCCTTTCTCTAAGATTAGAATAATCTAAGAATTAGTGCATGCTATTTATGTACAGAAAATTCCAAATGAAAAGATAAATATTTGTGTTAATGATTTCAAAGACATTACTGTGATTCACTTTTAGGTAAAGGAGTGTTCAAACTCTTGAGAAGGACATTTTACAATACATATTTCATTTCTTATAATACTTAGGAAGCATAGGACAACCTTATTAGTGTTCCTCATCTCATTAAATTTTTCTTCAATTTTATGTTAATTATTTTTAACATTGTGGTAACAAATTGAAAATTTCACTTTTTTTTTGGTCAAAGATTTGATAAAGTTGAGGAATAAAGTTACTTTGCCTTTCAATTTTTTTATGTATTTATTTTTTCCCAGTAAAGAGAATCCTTAAGATGCCAGATTTCCCATTTTGGTTTACCAAGTTACATATGCATTATTGCCAATGAGTTCTGCTGCAAGAAATCTATAATGAAAATATCAGAGAGAATTAAAATGCTCTTTTTAGCACTTGAGCTTGCTCCATTAATCTGAGGACAAAAAGGATTAAGCCATTATGTTCCCAGATGGCATGAGGCAATGAATGGACAGTCTTTGCTAAAGTGTTTTTAAGTCTTTTTTCCTGATAGTTAGGTATAGGAGCAATCAATTGATACTGGTTAATTGAAGTTCCTGAGTAGCGTTTTAACTTACGTTTAAATCTTTATTCCTATTAACTGGCAAGAGAGAGAGAAAAAATTTTAGGCTCTCTAAATGTGCACTTTATGAGATTAGTGTGTGATTATGGTTGTTACAAATGCCATATTTTCACAAATAATAATATGATGCCTGAACAAAAAAACAAAAAACACAAAACACCAAAACAAAGAAAACTTCCGTTGGTTATGGTAATACAATATCAATTTCCTTTTGTTCATCCCTTTGATTCTTTTAGCACATATTTTCTTATAGTGATTGTCTGACCCTCAAAATATATTACCTTACCTCCCTCACTGTGTAGCAGAAAGTGCAAATATCTTTGGAATTAAGCATAACCGAAGTATTTCTGGCACTAGTGAGCTATAGGACTTGCGCAATTTCTTCGTCACTGCTCTGTATCTCAATTTTCTTAGCTGTTAAATAGAGCGAACGACAAATACATCACAGAAAAGTTGTCAGAATTTAAGAAATTATTTTAAAAGTCATTAGCAAAGTGCCATGGAGTAGGTGGTCAACACTTTTAAAAATAAAGTCTTGTATTCCCAGCTAAGGTATTGTGTGCTCCTGGAAAGGAACTGTACTGCTTTTATAAATGTAGAAATATTTGTTGCTGCTGCTGACAAATTCTCATCATGAAGATTTCTTTTTGGGCATAATTAGAGCTCTTACAAGGGTTTTCAGTGACTGAGAAAACAATCAGATCAGACTTTAGAGTAGAACTGCCTTACACGCTTTGATTTGGCTTCTTTGGTTCTAGATGAAAAGAGATGAAACAAAGTGTCAGAGAAATTTCCTGTTTGGGGAGTTTTGGGCTCCCTCTGTGCAGCCTGGAGAGCACAATTCCCAGACTCCATTGCCTGCAGGATTCTTGTTACATTCTTCCAATTAGAGGATTTCACAAAGTTTCCAAATGGGAAAGAAGAGATGAATCAAGCCCAAGCCAGGCATGTGGACATCAGCAGATGGCAGAGATGAATGTTGTCTGAGATTTGGGGACATCTTCCTCAAAATACCCCCTTTGTTGATGCGGGAAGATGAGATAACTGGCAACAGCTTTCTTGTAACCCCAAAATTCTGGGTTTCCTGAGAGAGCTTAAAATGTCTAGAGTGGCATCTGTTTTTCGGATCAAACTTTAATGGATACCTAGTATAAGTTTCCTTCAGTTTAAATAGCTGCCTTAGGAAACTTTTTACTCATTTTTATGAGCAAACTAATTAAGCCTGACATGTATACTCGAATTCATTCAAAAGACAGAGGAAGCTAACAACTTACTTACCTTCAGATTCGAATTGATTATTTTGATAATAAAATCTTGCACATGGTATAACTATGTGAAATCTCGGATAAATTAAATTGTTGGAAATAATCAGTTTCAGGTTAAGTCATTTGACTTCAATATCCTCTGTCTTCCTACCAACAAATTTTTAGTGAAAAGTAAAAAGGGAAAAAAGTTAATTATTTTGAGAAACTTATTTTGCTAAACAGAAAGAAGAGAGATCCAGGCCTTTTTTTGCAGGGGAGGGTGAGATACATTTGAATGCATTTTTGTATTCTGTGTATTGTGACTAGTTATATAAAACATTCTAGAATGCTCCTGGGAAATATAGACCCATAGAATTAAAAACCAAAAAACCAAATGATTTCCGTAATTTTGTTTCTCCAATTGTCAGATAAAATTACAATTTGGTTAATATGTTCTTCTGAATTGGATATCCACATCCAGTAGCTGTGCTATTTCAGGCTGACTTTCTACTACCAGAGTTGGAGACATAGAGATGAATTGGTCAAAATCTCTAATCCTGGAAGCTGCAATCTCCTGGTAACTTTAACTGAAGATTCTAGTATCATATTTATGAAAGTGTGTTTACAATTTATGAAAGTGTGTTTACGATTATTCCATGGTAATGAATGGTTTGATTATATCACAAACTCAAAAAATTTTAAGAAATTTCATCTAATTTCTTACAATTGTTCACATTATGCAAGATTTTAAGATCAATCCGAGATTGAAGCAAATTTTATAGGATTGTGGAATTAATGTGGTTTTAAAGTGTGCAGATGAGTTGGTAAGTATCAACTGGAGACTCCCTGGTTCCATGATGCTCATCGTCCTTTGATCCTGGTGTAGGTTTCTCATCAGCCATCCAGGAGGGTGAGAGTACATATCCTTATAAACCTGCACTCATTTAAGAGTTCATGCTTGTTTGTAAAGGGATAGTATGGTGTTTTTCATAACACTTATAAGGTTATATTTATAATACTTATTTAAGTATAACATCTATAAATTCATTATTTTATCTGCTTCTCAAAATCACCTTGTGAAATAGGCAAGAAAGATATTTTTATCTCCATTTTAAAGATGCAGAATTTAAGGTCAAAACACATAAATGTCTTGGCTAAGATGGCCCAGCAAGTTTTAGGCAGAACTGAGACTGGAATCTGGGTGCACTGACCTTCAGCCCAGTTTTCTTTCTAACATCTTTTGAGCAGTATTAGTGGCTTATTTTAATTTCAGGCATTAGGAATCTCAAGTGAGAGAATGACACAGTTCTAACAGATAATATTAATAATAAAAATGATATTACTAGTAGAAAATAATTATAGGCACCATGAAAGATATGGACCCCTATATCCTGTATTTTTTCTCAAACTTTCACATCTTTTTGTTTAGCAAAGGCTGTGCTATTAGCTGTTCATTATTGCCAGAATGAACAACTTCAAAGAAGCCATCAGTTGTCTGGCAAGGCTTTTCCCCCAACACTGATCCAGTGAATCGGTGCCAAGCTATTTGCACCATCTGCTGGGCATGAGTCACTGCAGGGAGGAAGGCTGGACAGCTGGAGCTGTCAGCTTTGAAATGCCACTTACAGGGGGAAATACCAGAATTCACATTGAAAGGGATCAAAACAAAGTGGCCTGCTAGTCCAGAAAAAAAAAAAAAAAAAAAAGAGAAGAGTTAAATATGGATATGGTTGTATTTCTGATGAAGGTCTTTTTCCAGACACCCAGGCCCCTTTCCATCCTTCCTGGCTTCTTTCTGAGGGAAAGTTTTGTTATACCAAGTAAAAAAGGACCTGAGCAGAGACTTTTCACATGCAAGTGCAGTAAGAAGTTGAGAGGAAATAACATATTACACTGTGTCTTCTTGGTCTAATGGCCTGGAAGCAGAGCATCTGAAACTTTTGTTGGATTTTGTAGTAGAGGTAAAGTTTATGACCATTTATCCCCATATTTATTTATTCATTCATTCACTCACTCACGCATTCACTGAGTGCCTACTCTATTCCAAGTGCTAGTGGGTGAAAGAGAATAATGACTACCATTTATGCAGGCCCTACCATGTGCAGTGTGCTTTAAAGATGGTATTTTATTTGGTGCTGGCCAGAAATTCAATGGCTCAAGAATTGTTATTTCATTTTTCCATGAGGAAACTGAAACACGGAGAGGAGTAGTAATTTGCCCAATTTTGCCAGATAAGTGAGAGACTAAGGATCAAAATCCTGGCATATCTTTAAAATTGACTGCAAAAGCATGCTCCATGAATGTCTCCTTTTCTCTTTCTCCGTGGAATGCACAGAAAAGGTTCTTGATTGTGGGAATCTCCAGATATGGGAAGGAAGTCAATGTTAATCAGAAAATAGACTACATCAGAGGCAAGAGTCAGATGGAACAAAAGTTTCAGGCAAAGTTATTCTGGTACAGTGCTATTCATTAAAATTTTAGGATTTCTCCTCCATTGTCATCCATCAAATTTACATTAAACTGAAAATTATAGAAAGGGAAAAATAAAGAAATCCTAAAAAATGTTTGTGAGATTTATTTTTTAGCTATTTAATGTATACCTTTTATCTATTTCCTTTTAATGTGCATTCTAACAGGTTTAAAATGAATGTTTTTATCATCTGTATCAGTGGCCTAAAAGGACTTGTTATAAATTTAATCTATGATGAGTCAGTAGATGCAGTAAAAGGGTGTGCAAAATGACCTCCCTGTCAGTAGGTGGCGCTTGCTGGGAGGAGCAGGCTACAGTGTTGTTTTTGGGACCTGTAACCAGCTCTCGTTCCTCTGGAGAGGCACTCTAGTGCCTCAGATGGTGGGTGGGGCACTGGAACTTCCAGGTGTGTCCTTATTCTCCACCTCAGTGGGGGCAGGTGGGGGTGCGAGGCTGGCTGAGCTGGGTTGGGTGAGCCTGCCCTTAAGCTCCCTAAATGCTGTTAGCAGGGATCAAAGGTCTCTGCTTCTGGGCAAAGCTGCCAGGGAGGGGCTGAAATGGCCCCACTCAGCAGAAAAGTCTGCCTGTGGGGGTGAGGCTGTCTGAGACCTGCAGTCTGGAGCAGACCTTGCTCCTTTCCACCTTTCCACTATTCCGCATTTTCTCCCGGGCCTCTGCCAGCAGGCAGGACCTCCAGCCAGGGAATTTCCCCTGGCTGTGATGCGGGATGCGAGGTTCCCTGCCCAGGATCACAGCATGAGCTGGGAGCCCGGCCCTCCCATGGGAAGAGGGTTGCCCCTCAAGCATGCTGATCTGCCCGTGAAGGCACACTTACCTGAGCAGACTTGTTCACAAATATCCCTTCTGTGCTGCCAGGCAATGTGATCGAGACATGGGTGTACAGGGATCTGGTCTGCAGGCCTGGGCCCTGGAGATCAATCCCTGACCATGCCAGGGAGAGGAGTGCTGGTCTCAAGTCACAAGTAGAAGACTGAAACAGGATCCACACATTTCACCTCTCACAAAAATCAACTTGCGGTGAATAACAGACTTAAACCTAGGCATGAAAGTGTAAGTATTCTAGAAGAAAATGTTGGAAATGCTCTTATAGACATTGGCCTAGGCAAAGAATTTATGAAGAAGACTCCAAAGGCAATCACAGCAACAATAAAAATAAATAAATGGGACCTGATCAAATTAAAAGGCTTCTGCACAGCCAAGGAAACTGTCACTGAGGGGAGTGACTGGGGAAGAGCAGGACTGGGGACTGCAGCTTTGCATTTTAAACTCTTTGGAACTATTTTTTTTAAATTAAAGGTGTTTCTTATATTAATTAAAAAAATCATTTAGAATCAAATAACTTTAAAGAAAAAAACAAGAGCAAACAGACAACCTACAGAATGGGAGAAAATATTCGCATGTTACACATCCGATAAAGGGCTCGTAACTAGAATCTATATAGAACTCAGGAAAATCAGCAAGAAAAAAATCAACCCTATCAAAAGTGGGCAAAGGACATGAACAGAAACTTTTCAAAAGAAGACAGAATAATGGCCAAGAAACATATGAAAAAATGCTCAACATCTCTAATCATCAGGGAAATGCAAATCAAAACCACAATGAGGTATCACTTAACTCCAGTGAGAATGGCTTTTATCAAAAAGTCCCAAAACAATAAATGTTGGCATGGATGCAGAGAGATAGGAACATTCATACACTGCTGGTGGGACTGCAAACTCGTGTAACCTCTGTGGAAAGTAATATGGAGATACCTCAAAGAGCTAAAAGTAGAACTACCACTTGATCCAGTAATTCCATTACTGGGCATCTACCCAGTAGAACAAAAGACATTCTATAAAAAAGACATGTGCACTTGAATGTTTGTAGCAGCACAATTCACAATTGCAAAGATGTGGAAACAACCCAAGTGCCCATCAATACATGAGTGGATTAATAACATGTGATATATGTATATCATGGAGTTCTACTCAGCCACAAAAAACAATGGTGATCTGGTACCTCTTGTATTAACCTGGATAGAGCTGGAGCCCATTCTACTAAGTGAGGTATCCCAAGAATGGAAAAACAAGCACCACATGTACTCACCATCAAATTGGTATTAACTGATCAATACTTAAGTGCACATATAGGAATAACATTCACTGGGTGTCGGGCAGATGGAGGGGGGAGGAGGGGATGGATATATACACACCTAATGGATGTGGTGTGCACTGTCTAGGGGATGGACACACTTGAAGCTCTGACTCAGGTGGGGCAAAGGCAATATAGGTAACCTAAACATTTGTACCCCTGTAATATGTTGAAATTAAAAATAAATACATAAATAAATTTAAACTATGATACAATTAATATTGACATTATTTAATTTATAGACTACACATACCATAAAAATTATTTATAAATTTGAAAAATATTTCTCTCCTTGATTTCCCTTGTTAAATTGGACAAGATATATTTGAAGGGAAAAGTTTGGCACTTTGGCCGAATTAAGAACTATTAATTTACTGGTGAGGGTGTGGAGTAATGGAGGGTCTTACATGCTGCTATTATTCGCTATGATAAATTATTGTGATTATCACAAGAGAATTATAGGTGATTTCAAGTTTGTTCTGTATTTTTAAGATTATTTGAAATTAATAGATATTAATCTCATCATTAGAACACTATATTTTATTTTAGAAAATTTAGGTAATGTATAAAAGCAGAAATTATCTCTAATTCTACTATGCTGAAAATTCTAAAAATTAAGAATTGGATGTTTCCTCTCTACCTTTTAAATTTCACCCTCCAGAAGTAACCATTATTAATGATACATATCCTATAATCAAATTTTTAAATTAAAATGAATCTTGCTAAATATAATAGGCTAAAGGTTGCCTTTAAAATATGATATATCAGGGACATCTTTCCAGGTCAGTAGATTACATCTACTCATTCGTTTTTATTATACACTTAATATTCCATAGTAAGGAAATGCCATAATTTATACTACCATTTCATTTTGATGGCCATTTAAACTATTTTCAATTTATTGCTTCCATAAAACAATGCTACAATGAAAATTCTGTCTTGATGGCATTCATAGTAGTAGATTGAAACATAATTGATGAAAAATACCAAATATTCTAATACATGAAATTATTTGTTCAACAAATATTTATTTGGTTCTGTGAAAGTTTTGCTCCTCTCCTTTTCCTTTCATAGAGTTTTGCCAGTGTCTTACGGAGGAAGACTGGATTGATCTGCTTTGACTAGGAGCTCTGTTCGGTCATGGTGCTCTGTAATATGAAAAAGCCCTGCAGTATAAGAATTAAGTTATATGAAAATACATTGCCCAATTTTATTAATTCCATTTACCATACTTATGTTAAAAGCTGGTCATAATGGAAGGACAGGGAGACTATACAGTCCTGTTAACATTCTTGCATTTGGCAGTATCCTTGAGACTGAAATTGATGAGTTTAATCATAGGAAAATCAAATTCTATAATAGATAAAACCTCCTATTTCAAATCATTAAACAATTTTTTGTCAGGAGAGAATTTCAGTGAAAGGATTTATTTCCTAAGAAATATGGTAATTTTAATGGAAAACATTCTTTCAGAAAATCAAAATAGATACTACTCAGGTCAGAATATTTTTGTTAATTTACTATAAATGTCTAGTACACCATATCCTTGTAATCTCAATCATTTTTTTCTATGACAATTAATGATGACATTGCTTGTTAAGTATTTAATAAAAATTGACATGATATACTTGATAGTTTATAATATAAGCTTATATACTTTGTAGGCGGTTATGTTCTATGTGACATCCCACAGTACAATGTCTCCGTAAAAGCCATGCAAATGTGTATTGGTCATTTAAAAATCATTTAAGGCAAATCCTCTTACAACAGAATTTCATTTGTTGTAATGAAAAGTTCTATTAAAGTATTTAAGCCATGTTAATTCAATCATTTCGAATGGTATTTAGGTTGGTAAGTCTCCAAGGTTACACAGAAATGCCTTTATCTTTGGGTTATACTGAAACAGAAACTATACCTTTGGTCATAAAAGCTAAACAGATTGTGAATATAAAAATGAAAAAAGTTATCCTACCATTATTAATTTTATATTATCTTTATATTTTTATATATATTTATTTTGGTCTCATCAAATGAATAATTTTGTATGCTAGTTTTTTCTTTATTTTTACAACATAGTTTGCCTTACATGTTGGTTTATAGTACTCATGAGAATAATTTTTAATTACTGCAAATGCCTTAATACGTATTTGTGTGTAGTTAATCTAAGTCACTAATTTACTATTGGACGATAACTTTGTATTCTTTTTTTACTCATAAATAATGTTGAGATGGGACTGCTCATGTAATATTGTTTCACCCATTATTAAGTTATTATGACATACTGCTTGAAGTTAAATTTCTGGGTTAAATGAAATGAACATAGAACATTTTACTCATATGTTTTATTTTAACAGTATAATACAAATGAAATTTAAAATTCAAAAAAAGTCACTGTTGAGACTCAAACTAATGTGTGTATATGTGTGTGTGTGTGCACGCGCGTGTGTGTACATAATTGGCAAATACCTAGTGGCTTAGTACTGTGTCTTGAATACATGAAATAATAAAGCCTAAATAGGGAATTCAAGACACAGAATTGGATATCACAGAACCAGTCAATCAATCTGTCATAAATAAACATTTCACCATAAATAAGCATTTCAAAGAATAAAGAGATTTCCATGTAGTTGCATGTGGCCGAAACTACCAGTGCCTTGTTTTTCTTACAAATACTTCTCTACAAGTTATCCTTTTCAGTAATTTTATGGCTTTTCACTTTCACTAGCCATGTCCATATATGCTGCTTGTAATGAAGAAAGGGAGGTAAAATAAAAGAGTTTAAAAGTTTCTAATAATTTTTTATGTTGACAAAATTAACAGTTAATATTCAATTTTCTTCCTCCCTCTTTCCAACTGTAGTCTCCTGATTGCTGAAAAAAAGAAAAACCAAAGACAAACCAAGCACATCATACACCCATGCACATGGGACCTAAAATATGGCCTGAGGATAAATCAAAGAGTCCAGCAGTAATTGGAGAAGAAAAGAGTATAAGGTGGTGAGCTCATTACACCTTTCTCTTTCCCAATTGGGTTTAAAACATTGCTTTTCACTTGCTTATTCATTCCAGGGTGGCTACCTATCAGCTAGGCTTTAGCTCTAGCTCCTGCTGACTTGGGATATGATTTTTAACAATATATTCACAAAAACAAAACTTAATTAAAGCAAAAGCAAATTACAGGTCCAGTGGAATTCATTATAATGGGATCTTATCTGTATATGAATTTTACCAAGAATATAAATCAACTCTGATATAGTATTCCTTTACCCTTCTTCTTTGGAAGCCACCTGCCAATTTAATTTATATATTTGACTAACAGAAGAGGATACCTTGCAAAGCCAGTGATTATTTGTGATAGACATGGAGTGTTTGTAGTTCATTTTCTAAGAAAGATATTCATAAATGAAAGGAGATATATTGGGGTAATTTTTTCCACTATAATGTTTTATCACACTTCAAACTAGGAAAATACTTTCAAAGAGTCTAACCCTTATCTCTATCATAGAGACAAGAATTTAGCTTGCATGAGATATTCAGCATGGATTTTTTTTTTTTTTTCAGAAGAAAGATGGTGGGTGAAATAATCACACTTTCTGGATAGAAAAAGAGGATCTTTTATGAGTTCGATTTGCCTTAAATAATACACAAATATGTCCCTTAGTATGTGTCACATATTTTTCTAAGCTGTTGAATATATGTTACCTCCTTCAATCCTTACCACAGCCATGTAAGATGGGTACTCCTACTACCCCCCTTTATGGATGAGGAAACTGAGGCACAGCGAGGTTAAGTAAGTTACTTGAGAGCACATGGCTAGCAAATGGTAGAGCTGGGAATCACATGCTGGAAATCTAAGTCCAGGGTGCATGCTCTTAATCACTACTCCAACTGCAAGGGCTGGTGAGGAGGCAGCATAGACAGAGATGGTACCAGAATGTCTAGGCTAGGTGATTTATATTTTCCTAATGCAAACTGTACCTACGAAAGTATGAAGGACTAATGTCTATGCCACAGACCAGTATCACAAAGGTGTGTTGGACTGTGCTTCTCAAAGTTCAGCATATACAAAAATCATCTGAAGAGCTTGTTAAAACAGATTCCTGGGCCCCCTTGTCAGATATTCTGCTTCAAGGGATTGGGCACAATGATCTGTATTACTAATGAGTTTGCAGATGATGCTAATGTTGGCAGTGGGATCACCTTTCAACGGGACCCTGAGGAGCAGAGACAAATCATATCCTCAATGATATGAGATGCAGCTTTGACTGAGAAATAAAAAATTATTCAGTAAATTAAATGCCCGGATGGCAACTGCCAGCATGATGGCCTTTGTTATTGCAGTGGAGATTAATTTATACAGACAATCATTATAACTTAGCCAGAGCTGCTCAGAAAATGAGGAGGGAGGAGGTCACAGCCCAGTAGCCAGGCATCTGAGTCAGCACCAGTGCACGGATGCAGATTGTACATGAGAGAATCAAAAAGGAAGTTCTGGGACCTTTCAAGGTTTAAAGCAGGCTGAGGTTTCCTAAGTCTTACATTATTTTTTCAGGATATGGAAAAGTGTCAGTGGTCATGGTTTAAGAAATAGATCTGCCACCTGAGGGTTTCAAAGTGCTTATGTGTTAGTCTAGTTACTCATTGTTTGTTAAATGTTGAAACTTTTCTGTTAGTTATATTTAATCATTTATGACCAGAGTTCTCTTCTTTCCTTTCTACTATTCCTCCATTCCTTCATTCCAAAAACGTTTACAGAACAACTACCATGTGCTAGACTTTGCAAGTAGATAATGGGGATTACAGAATTTGTGGCCTAACAGGAAGAAACAGACACCAAACATGAAGTGAAGCAAATACTCCATGAATTAACTACAATAGTGATAAATTCAGTGAAGGATTAGTACTTGTTCTATATTCCAGAGATGGGCATAGATGGTTGTGGAGGTGAATCTGTGAAAGATGCTACATCTACTACAGAGAAATTTCCATACTGGAGAGGGCCTAGTTACTTTTTCTCTATAGTATCTATCACGTGACTATGTTGAAGAGATAAATTTCTCTTGATTTGTGTTGAGTTGTTTCATTCTTGAACAAGGAAACAAGGGACTATCTCATACACTTGCAAATGCTTATCCTAAATTTTTCTTCCTCTGAAATCACCACATGTAAATGTCTCAATGTCTCGAAATTAGTGCTACTTCTCTATTGATCATATGACCTACATGGACACAGCTCTATTCCATAGTCTATTTCAGGTTGTAAAACTACCACAGGTCAAGGGCCCAGAGCTATGCAGTTAATTTTCTCAGCACTGAAAGCTTCACGCATGATTAGGTGCTTAAATACTTTTTTCATTTTAGGGATGATACTGGGGAAGTTTTCCTGTGAATTTGATTGATGGTCTAAATGATGCTTGATTTTGCAAAGATAATACTAATGCGTGTGTTTAATACAGTGTTAAGAAGATTTTGCTTGTAAGCCAAAGCTTTAAAAATTAGTAAGAAATCCATGGATGGCATATGATGTCCTTTTGTTGTGTCATAGAGCCATATGATTATGTAGAGTTAGCTGTTTTTTACTAAATTTTTGTGTGACTGTTGGGGGTTGAGAGCTGAATGTGGACTATGGCAAGATGTTACAATAGATTTGTTAAATAGACATTAAGGTTAAACTTTAATAAATGTCACAAAGGTAAGTAACAACATGTTCTAAAGTGGTACAATTATCTGTATAAACATATTGAATGTTTCCTCTAAAGGTTTTCTATGTAAATAATAAGAAAGTTGCAATCATTTTTATAATCCCAGTCCTCTGATGTACTAAAGCTGCATGCAAACTAACTTGTTAAAAATCTTCCAAAGCTATTTTTTCGTTTCCTAGAATTTCATATACTTATGACATAATCAGAGGTACAGGTATACCACAGAGATATTGCAGGTTCAGTTCCAGACTAACTCAGTAAAGTAAATACCACAATAAAGCCAGTAACAGAAATTTTGTACATACAAAGGTTATGCTTACACTATACTATAGTCTATTAAATGTACAATAGCATCATGTCTAAAAAATCTACATACATTAAATAAAAAATACTTTGTTGATAAACAATATTAACAATTATCTGTGCTTGCAGTGAGTTATAATCTTTTGCTGGTGTTCGGGGGAGGTCTTGGCTTCATGTTAATGGCTGCTGACTGATCAAGGTAGTGGTTGCTGAAGGTTAGGATGACTGGCAATTTCTTAAAATAAGACTACAATGAAGCTTGCCAAATTAACTCTTCCTTTTACAAAAGATTTCTCTGTAACATGAAATGCTGCCCGATAGCATTTTACCCACAGTAGAACTTCTTTCACAATTGGAGTCAGTCCTCTTAAACCCTGCCGCTGCTTTATGAACTAAGTTTGTGTAATATTCTAAATCCTTTTCTATCATTTCAGTGATGTTCACACCATCTTCACCAGGAGTAGATTCTATCTCAAGAAACCACTTTCTTTTTTTTTTAATTTCAGAATATTATAGGGGTACAAATGTTTTGGCTACATGAATTGCTTTTGTACAGTTTAAGTCAAAGTTATAAGTGTTCCCACCACAGATAGCGTGCATTGTACCCATTAGGTGTGATTTTACCCATCCCCTCCGCCCCTTGCTTGATTACTGTTGAGCTTTACTTCCATATGTGCATGAGTGTTGATCGATTAGTTCCAATTTAATAGTGAGTATATGTGGTGTTTGTTTCACCATTTTTGCGATACTTCACTTAGGAGGATAGGCCAGTTCCATCCAGGTTGTTACAAAAGGTATTAGTTCACCATTACTTTTTATGGCTGAGTAGTACTCCACAGTATACATATACTGTATTTTATTAATCCAGTCATGAATTGATGGGCACTTGGGTTGATTCCACTTCTTTGTGATTGTGAAGTGTGCAGCAATAAACATTTGAGTACAAGCATCTTTTCAATAAAATGACTTTTTTCCTTTGGGTAAATACCTAGTAGTAGGATTGCTGGATCGAATAGTAGGTCTATTTTTAATTCTTTGAGGTATCTCCATACTACTTTCCATAGAAGTTGTACTAGTTTGCAGTCCCACCAAAAGTGTATAAGTGTTTCTTTCTCTCTGCATCCATGCCAGCATCTGTTGTTTTGGGACTTTTTGATAAAAGCCATTCTCACTGGAGTTAACTGATATCTCATTGTGGTTTTGATATGCATTTCCCTGATGATTAGAGATGTTGAGCATTTTTTCATGTGCTTATTCCCCATTAGTCTATCTTCTTTTGAAAAAGCCTCTGTTCATGTCTTTTGCCCACATTTTTATGGGATTGTTTTACGTTTTCTTAATTTTTCTTGTTGCTGTGGTTGCCTGTGTGGTCTTCATAAATTCTTTGCCTAGGCTGATATCTACAAGAGTTTTTCCAACATTGTCTTCTAGAATTCTTACAGTTTCAAGCCTTAGGTTTAAGTCTGTTATCCATCTTGAATTAATTTTTGTGAATGGTGATAGGTAAGGATCCCGTTTCAACCTTCTACATGTGGCTATCCAATTTTTCCAGCACCATTTATTGAATAGGGATTCTTTTCCTCACTGTATGTCGTCTGCTTTGTTAAAGATGAGAAACCACTTTCTTTGCTCATCCTTAAGAAGCAACTCCTCATCCATTCATGTTTTATCATTAGATTGCAGCAATTCAGAAAGATCTTCGGGCTCCACTTCTAACTCTTTCTTTTCTTATTTTTGCCATGTCTACAATTGCTTCTTCCACTGAAATCTTGAACCCCTCCAAGTCATCCATGAGGGTTGGAATTAACTTCTTCCAAACTCCTGTTAATGTTAACATTTTGACCTCCTTCTATGAATCATGAATATTTTTAATGGCATCTGGAATGGTAAATTCTTTATAGAAGGTTTTCAATTTCCTTTGCCCAGATCCATCAGAGAAATCATTATCTATGGCAGCTATAGCCTTATGAAGTGTGTTTCTTAAATAATAAGACTTGAAATTCACAATGACTTCTTGATCCATGCCTACAGGATGGATATTGTGTTAGCAGTCATGAAAACAACATTAAACTCCTTGTACATCTCCATCAGAAATTTTGGGTGACCAGATGCATTGACAGTGAGCACTAATATTTTGGAACAAATCTTTTTTTCTGAGCAGTAGGTCTCAACAGTAGGATGAAAATATTTAGTAAACCACGTTGTATACAGACATGCTGTCATCTAGCCTTTATTGTTCCATTATTTATAGAGCATAGTCAGCATAATTCTTAAAGGCCCTAGGATTTTTGTAGTAATAAATGAGCAATGGCTTCAACTTAAAATTACCAGCTGCATTATCCCTTAACAAGAGACTCAGCCTATCCTTTGAAGCTTTGAAGCCAGGCATTGACTTCTCTCTAGCTATGAAATTCTAGATGGCATCTTCTCCCAATAGAAGGCTGTTTTGTCTACATTGAAATTCTATCATTTAGTGTAGCTACCTTCATCAATAATATTGGCTAGATCTTCTGGATAACTGGCTGCAGCTTCTACATCAACACTTTCTGCTTCACCTTACACTTTATGTTATCGAGATGGCTTCTTTCCTTAACGTATATGAACAAACCTCTGCTAGTTTGAAACTTTTCTGCAGTTTCCTCACCTCTCTCAGCCTTCACAGAATTGAAGAGAATTAGGGCTCTCCTCTGGATTATGCTTTGGCTTAAGGGAATGTTGTGACTATTTCGATCTTCTATTCAGATCATTCAAACTTTCTCCACATCGGCAACAAGGTGGTTTTGTTTTCTTATCATTGTATGTTCACTGGAGTAGCACACTTAATTTACTTCAAGAACTTTTCCTTTGCATTCATAACTTGGCTTAACTGTCTGGTGCAAGAGACCTAGCTTTCAGCTTTGGATATGCCTTCCTCACTTAGCTTAATCATTTCTAGCTTTTGATTTAAAGTGAGAGATGTGCGACTGTTCACCTGAACACTTAGAGGCCATTATAGGGCTATTAATTGTCCTAATTTCAATATTGTTGTGTCTCAGGGAATAGGGAGGCCTGAGGAGAGGCAAAGAGGTGGGGGAATGGCCAGGTAGTGGAGCAACAGGAATGCAAACATTTATTGATTAAGTTTGCCGTCTTCTGTGAGTGTGGTTTGTAGTGCCCCAAAGCAATTACCATAATAACATCAAAGATCACTGATCACAGATCACCATAACAGATATAATAATGGACCTTTGAAATATTGTGAAAATTACCAGTCTGTGACATGGATACAGGAAGTGAGCACATGCTGTTGGAAAAAAATGGCTTCAATGGACTTGCTCCACTCAGGGTTGTCACAAACCTTGAATTTATAAAAAAAATGCAATATCTGTGAAGTGAAATGAAGTGCAATAAAATGAAGTATGCCTATATCCTAAAAAAGGATTTTCTTACTTTCCAAGAATAAACCTATTCTTAGATATTAGCCACTTCCTACTCTTAGCCATCCTCATGGTGTTCTGTCGCCTGAGCTGTGCATCACTATGGGTCCTCCTCAGTTATAGTCTAGAGTTTTGTGGTCGGTATCCAGTCCTGGCATGCATGATCTCTAGACATTCGAAAGAAAACATCATCTAAAATGTGCAGATTGCATGAGAATCATTTTTCACAATTATATTAGAATTCAGGGAGAACTCATTTACAGATCTTAAGCTCCCTCTGAAATTTGGTTGAGAGTTTCTGCTAACTATGGCAGTTTATTAGAAGGCATGTAGGCCTTCTTCCACATCTTCTTTTTGAGGCTTGTTTTCTCACTGAATTTGCTCGCAATGCACATTGCTGACATGAGACAGTGGGGATGCCTTGTTATATATCAGAGCCTTCCAAGTGAGAAGGAAAGACAATGTATGGTATCTAGGAAAAAAAAATATATACATATAACATACAGTAAATACTCACACACTAAAATCATCAGAAAAGGGCAAACATTTCTCTAGGGAAATAAGTAAAAGTACTCCTTTGAGCAAGGATTAGATAAATAGCATTTTAAAAACATTGGCAGTGTTCTAGAAATTTTAACTTTACCTAATTACTGGTTTTGGATTATATCTTGAGTTGCATATTATTTAAAATTTCAATGAGATTTTTGGGGACTTGTGAAACGACATTGAGTCCTGGCGTTGGCTGAGCTGTTAAGTGCTAGCAGCTTGGCATAGAGGGTATCAAGCTGCTTTAACCCATAGCGGTTTAGAAGGGCCTGCATTCCAGGCTTGCTCTTTTTGCAGCAAAAAAAAACCAACCTGTCTTGTCTGACCATCCAGAAGGCATAAAAGCTGATCCATTCAGTGTTCCTTTTTCCTTCCAGCACTAAATCTACTCTTATTTACTTATCCTACTTTTCAGCTAAAATCCTTATCTGGGATTATACTCCATTAAACTTGGAAAGCATTATAGCTACTTTATTTAGGTTAGTACCTAAAATACACATTTGTTCAGCTTTTTCTCAAGGATGAATCCAGCTCAACTAAACTTAGACGTTGTGGATAAACGTTTTTCTCTTTTGATGATTCTCTCTTTATACTATCAAGATCCAAAATGAGTCCGTTCCATGCTTGCAGTGCATTTACCTAATTTCCTTTTGCCTACCCAGAACATATTAGGCAATATGGATTTGACTAGGTCTTGATTTTTCCAGCTCTGTTCTTTTTACATTTCTTCACTCTGGGTTCCTTTGCTGGCACCATTTGTCATGACAACCTTCAGTTACCTCATTTGTAAAAATGATAACATTTCCTTATGGGGCTGTTGTACACTTTGAATGAAATTAACACGTAAAAAGTGTTTAGTACAACTTTTGGCACGAAGCATGAATATTCAGGAAAATGTTACTCCATAATTAAAGAAAAAAATATTTTTAAATCAAAACGGGCACATCAAGATTACCACCAAGGTTCCTACCTGTTGGAGTAATTAAGAATCATATTAGTAGATATACCCAAATTTTAAGGAGCAGTGAGATGCGGAATATCAGGTACAATGAGAAACCATATAACAACTTGAAGAGCGGTCTACTAATGATTTAAACCATGTATATGCATGTACAATTCATATTGTCAAACTTAAAAATTAAAAGTTTTTCTAGTACATTTCATTTTGAAAAGAAATTTTCAAAATTTTATTACATAAAATTAAAAATTTCAATGTATCAAAATATTAATGTATTAAGTATTAATACATTCTCGTTATGAAATATTAAGTATTATTTATTACTTTTAATATTAATATTAATTTAATTTTAGTATTAATAATTTTATTATGTTATAATTTTATTACTATTTAATATTAATATTAAATATTAATGTACTAAAATATTAATACATTCTTGTTATGAAAACTTAAATATTATAGATAAGCTTAAGATTCCTGTTTTATTCCCAACTGATTTTCCTTCCCTTCCCTAGGGTAATAATCTTTTTTTTTTATTAAAGCATACATATTTATTTAATATAAGTTTTACCTAATATGAAAGCCTTCAGAAATGAAGACCAAAGAAACAGGAAAAACTATTTTTATGGAGAGTGGTGCAGACGTATGATTGGAGGACAAAAGGGTATGATTGAATGGTAATAAACTGGGGGAAACTTAGCAAGGCCTGTTCGTTCAGATTCTTCTCTGTGCCCCTGTGTCTTCATTCCTTTCCTCTGGGTATAGGGAGGATCCCCCCTCGAATGAGGGTCTTATGTCCTATGTATTAGCTTATTAAGTATGAAATGTTCGATTTCCTTAAGTGCTAAGCTTGACAGTTGACATCTCTGACATTTCACTTTGACACTTCTTGATTTATTTTTATGGTGGAGGTACATCCTCATTCTTTCTTTTTTTTTCCTTATGCACCATTCTATTTTAATCATTTATATTATCTGTTTGTTCCTTGCAGACTTTTCTGGGTTTTTTCCCCAGAATATTAGGGGGGTACAAACATTTTGTTTACATTAATTACTTTTGTACAGTTTGAGTCAAAGTTATAAGTGTGTCCATCACCCCTACAATGTGCATTGTGCCCGATAGGTGTGAAATTACCCATTCTCTCCTTCCCCCTCCCACCTTGATTTCCATTGACTTTTACTACCATATGTGCACGTTAGTGTTGATGTATCAGTTTCAATTGAGTAGTGAGTACAGGTGGTTTTTGTTCTTCCACTGTTGTCTTACTTCACTTAGGAGGATGGTCTCCAGTTCCATCCAGGTTGTTACAAAAGGTATTTTTGTATGGCTGAGTAATACTCCATGGTATACATATACCACATTTTATTGAACTACTCACGTATTGAGGGGCACTTGGGCTGTTTTCACATCTTTACAATTGTGAATTGTGCCTCTGTAAACATTCGAGTGCAAGTGTCTTTTTTATAAAATGTCTTTTTTTTTTTTTCCTTTGGGTAAATACCCAGTAATGGGATTGCTGGATCAAATGGTAGGTCTACTTTTAGTTCTTTGAGCTATCTCCATACTGCTTTCCACAGAGGCTGTACTAGTTTGCAGTCCCTCTAACGGTGTATAACTCAGGCTTTTTAAAATAGCCATATCGGTCTTACAAAAATACTTTCTATAACTTGGATCTGGTGAAATTCTTCTCGATCTGTAACTTTTATAGTAGTTTCTCTTCCCTTTATGAATCCTGCAATTTCTAAACCAGAGCTTCCTAACCCATGCACCATGAATGGGTAACAATGCATTCAGATAGTGACCCCTGAGCTCTGGGTGGGTGACCAGTGGGACTCGGGACAGCCATAGCCCCGTGGCCAGACTCCTGTGGCCCCTGAGAAGTAGAGCAGACATATTTTATCATTTTCTATGAATGCCATGATTTGATAGAAGGAGTCGTTTTTAGGATAGTATTCCTCTTTCTTTCATCCCTTTGCTGTATTAGATGATGCAAATAAAATCACCTCTCTGCCATAAATTCACTGATTTGTCTACAGAAAAATAGAAAACTGACATCAAGTGGAATAGAAAATTAAAGGCAGAATCTATTTGATTTCTTATTAGATGTTTTGCTTTCATCTTACTGTATGTTTAGATACTAAACATTAAATTATTATTTTTATTTCTAGTGTTGCTGTATACACACAAATGTACAACACATATACTTGGGGTGTCTTTTGTTTAATCAAGTCAAGACACAGTTTTATAGTTGCAGCAGGTTGAATTATGATGCAATTGACAGTTGACAAGTAGTGTGGTACTCTGTAGAACTATAAAAAGTACTATAAAATACTTTTTCATACATAGTACTTTTTTTGGCTGGAAAATGTATTACTGCATTGCAGTGATGAAACGATTGCCTTTCCAAAGCATAATTTGGTTGATAATCATAATTTCTATTAAATAAATGTTCAGACAATCCTGCATCTATCACCTTAAATCCATTTAAAAAGCTTTCTACAGTACCAGAATGTATGAATAACTTTTATGTTTAATATAGAAACTAATGTTGATGTCTCCCCTGATATGAAAATGAGAAGTCTAATTTTAACTAATAATTCTGTCAGTGTTATAAAGTGACTAAAAGAGATCCAGTGCTGTTGGTTTATAGTGAATGTATTACTCAGGGCTGCTTCTGAGTGGGAAAGTGATAATTAAAGAATCTTCGTTTCCTCGTAACTTAAATATTAATGTCTCTCCTTTTTTTTCCCCCTCCGAATTTTTCAGTAAAGTATTATATCTAAGAAGGGAAAGACAATTTTAGAAGGGTTGTATTATAAAGATACAGAAGACAAATATGCTAACAATTTGATACAAGCATTGAATAAAATATTTTATTGATGACTTTTTATGATAGCTAATTTGCTAACTGTGACTAGTAACTGACAATAAATAAGGATTCACTTGCCTTAAAGTTTTTGCCCCCAAAATAAGCCTGTCCTTTCTTTTCAAGCAAATAAGAGAGATGGGGGTTAAATTCACACATGTGTAGTCAATATATCCATTCAAAGGCAATAGCTAACTCTTCAACATAATAAATTGTGGAGAAATTAGCAAGTAATATAAATGAATTGTGATAAGAAAGCTATAGGTCATGTTGTAATTCTTTTTCAAGTACCTCTTATAAATTACGTTGAGAGAAATGTGCCATTTTGGTGCTTCCTTTCTCTATAAAGGCTGTATCTTTGACTTAGAGTGTGGAAAGAAAAAGAAATCAATTATCTGATTTGTTCGTGAAATACTTCCTCAGCCCCAGCAATGCACCAGGTGCTGGGATGTAATTATGAACAGGACAGGCACAGTCCCTGTGCTCAGAAAACCTAGAGATTGACTGAAGATAGAGACATACGAACAGACAATTCATGCAGGAGGGGGATAAATGCTAGGCCAGGAGGGACACGGGAACCCCGGGGAGGTGGGCCATGAGAGAGGCATTAAATATTGACTGGTAGTGTTGGAAGTGTCTAGATAGAGGGTCATGGTAGTCTTTCCTTGGATAGTGATGACTAAGCTGAGCCCTAATGTGTAAAAAGGAATTAGCTGAAAAGAGTAAGCAGCATGCATGGTGGCCTGCAGGCAAGCAAGCACAGCATGTTTGGGGAACTCAAATAACTTGATCAACTCTATTTTCCATTCCTTGAACACTTTCTACCACTCTGGTTTTCTTTTTTCCACAGGCTTCTTTTCTCATTGGATCTATGTCGTGTAGGTCTTTTCTTTTCATGGAAGATGTTTGGCAGCTATGAAATCACAGAAGATTTCATGGCTCTTTAATGTAACTCTGGTGACAAGAGGTCAGGTTCACTCTTATCTAATGAGGGTTTTAAGCTTCTGATTTGCCAACGTGTATCAGAGATCCTTGAAATCACCACACAATACACAGAACACACAGCACTTGGGGTGAGAAGGTCATGTTGTCAGGCTCATTCCCACTCTTCCTTCTCTCTCAGTAGTAACCTCCTGCTTGTTGCAGGATGTGTGCTACCAGGATGATGACAAGGACCTCGGAAAACTATAAAATTAAACAAGCAACCTATATAAACTTCTGTTAAAGTTTGATTCCTTGACATGGACTTGAAAGGGAATCTGTCTTTTTCAAGCATGTTATGAGCCAGACTATCACCACAAGACCTCAGGAGACTGTGGTTCCTAAAAGCATGGTAATACCCATGGAGAAGGGTCTCTTTTCTCCACAATCCTCTTAGTTCCTATACAGATTTGCCGCCGTCTCATGTTCTATTCCATTTCTCTGCTGCAGTATTTCCTGATTCTGCACTGGGATCAAATGTGACCGCCATGCCACGGATGTTTGCTGGAGACACCCAAAACCCATGGATGTCCTTGCTGAGGCTGAGACTGCCCAGCTACATTGTGACTTACTGTGGCCAAAGCTGCAAGAATTTTCTTCTGTCATTACCTAGGGAGGAAGGAAATACCACACTATAGTCTTAAGATTGCATTATGTGTTTTGGTTGCCCACATCAAACTTTTGACTTGGGGGTGGCATATTATTGATTTAAATTTTCCTTTCTGTTGTTTAGATGTTGCTACTAATCCACACTTCTATGATCTATTATGCTGATGTTTGTCTGTTGATATAGCGCCTTCTATTTAGCTCTGTTATATTTATTATCTTGCTATATTTGGATCAATATTCTAAGCTATTTTGATCTTTTGAATTCTGAAAGTGAACCAATATCTTTGGTATCCTTCCATTTGTATTATTTGTAAACTTGGAACACATGAATTTTTTTGTCTTTATCTAATTTATTGTCGAATAAATTTAGCAGTACAGGACCATAGGTGGAGCCATGCCTGTGGCACCAGTTCAGCTACAGTGGTTCATCTGGAAGCCACTGCCCACTTACAGTGAATGAAACTGCCAAGGGATGAAATGTAGATGAGGCTAGGTTTCTGGGAGGAAGGAATCACCATACCAAAGGGGTGCTCTGGGTGCTTTGAGAGCAATGACTAGTTATGCATCCACCACTTTGAAGACCACCCAAACACCCTCTCCTGCCTGGGACTCTCCTCAGCTTTTCTTTAAACTCTCAAGATAAGTATATCCCTGTTACCAATCTCTTTCCCTGGAAAATGGGATAAATCAACTATCCCTAACCTTGTAATGATAGTTATCCTCAGTGATCCTAAGGTGCTTTATCTGCCTAAAGTGAGTTATTTGTTATGAGTTATTTGTTCATTTACTTTCAATGAGTACCACCAAGTACAATGTGACCTCTCTCATTGAATAAGGGGAAACATCCTTACAGGCTTGATGTTTCATGTTCGTGTCCTCTGTGAGGACATCTTGTTCACTTAAGTATGCTTAGTTTGCTGTGGGTTCTCTCATGTGACAGCCACTTAAACTTTGTCTGGCAGTATTTGGGACTTTCGACAGGACACAGCACAGAAACCCCCACACTTAATCCTTAAAATGCCCACTTCTTAGAATTTGACAAGAAGCAATATAGTCACCAGTGACCAAGCTGGTCCAGGTCAGTGGCTGTAAGCTAACATGGTAGGAAGTAGTTATAGTAAACCATGACCTCTGCTCCCAGAGGTGATACAGATTTCCTGACTCATCTCTTCACTCTTATGCCTGGGACAGGTAAATCAGCTCCTGTGGCCTTTCCTAGGCTAAAGTGTCTGAAGATGCTACAGGAGCCACAGGTATTGGCTCTATCTAGTGACTGGTTCTACTTTACATAAGTGTGCATTCCATGGGGCTCATACTAAAAAATGATGATTCCAAAGAGCTGAGGTGGTGTCTGAGAATGGTTGTTTTTAAACAGCCCCCTTCTTCATGGTGCAGCTCAGCCATGTTTGTGAACTACTGATTTTGTATCCAATCAGGAGACTGTCTCAGATGGGTTATTTGTGCATATCTGAGAGGTTCACTGTGGATTGAAATACACTCCAGTGGCTCCTGTTCCACACTGGGAACAGTTGTTCTCTTGGTCTTCACATTCGATCATCCATAGAGTGCTGAAGTTCCACAAAGCAACCCCTCCTAGTGCAGAGTAACCCTCTGGGAATGGGAACTACATTACATCTCAGTACAGCCCTCCTAAACTTTGTTTTCTTATGATGAGTTACGTTATTCCGTTTATACATGTTTATATCTCTCAGTTTCTCATAAAAAGGATTGCACAGAAAAGGTGCTAAATAATTCTTTATTTAGTTGAATTTTATAACATTGTTGATAGGGAGAAGAAGAAACATTTTAGTTTCTGTTCCATGTGCTTTATTATTTATTGTTTTATTCATGTTATTCCTATTATTAACATAATGATTCTCATACTCCGTAAATGTTTTATGTGTTGGGCTTTTGCATTATGCTGCCTACAGCTTTGGTCTTTTCCAAACAGCTAGAGTCAGTCAGGAGATTATAATCGGGAATATAAGTCTATATCAAACTTATTTTTACTTTCTATTTCAGCCAGGAAATAAACACAGATCTTCACAGGTGAAATGATAGCTTCTACTGAGTTGCATAGCCCCCTCTTTGAGACCAGTTAATAAATCTTAAACTAATTTCATTCTTGAGCTTTTGATTTTATATACATATCTCCAGCAGGAACCTATTGGAGTACTATCATTTATTGGAGTCTGGAAGAAGTAGCAGAGGATATGGGTTATAGCTCTGACTTTTCCGGTAGCTCTGTTCCTTGTATATTTTTATCTTTTTCATTTAACAATCACATAATCTCATACTGTAGACCCCAAGCTCATCTTGAAAAACATCAGATTTGCTTTTTTAAAGCCTTAATTAGTGGACATGATGACAGATTTGTTCATTATCTGTGGTCAATAAAACCTTATTGTAGTTGTAGCAAAGAGTGTTTTTATTTTAAAAAAAAAACCCTCTTTTTTTAATCTAAAGAAAACTGTTTTACATAATGAAATATTAACTTGTTCCTAAGTAAACTGCTATAATTTGAGGATATCATATTTGGTTTATTTTACTAACAAATAGGAAACATTCTCAAATAAATTAAAATCTAGGCTAGTTCAATAAAAGATAATCAGCAAATACAAGTAACTAAATGCAGCAGATGGCTTTTTTAGCCCAGAAATTAATATAAAAATTGTAAATCAGCATTGCTTTTATTAGGCAAATCCAGTCAACATTTATGTTATATCACCCCCATGGTCAGGTAATATTTATAATTGCCTCTGGTCTATAAAAAAGGAATTCCATAATTCTTTGAAAAGTGAAACACAATTGCCCCAAACAATTGTAGAAAAAGAGATTCTGGGCTGTGATGGCGTTTAGCACATTCTGAACTAGCCTCGGGATCAATGCAAAGTTTTCTAGAATTGATGTTTTTTGTTTTCTTTCAACTCTCTGAGGGTCATGTAATACTATTCCTAGGTGCAACTGTTGGTTATATTTTTCAAGTGTTAAGAAATAACCTCTTCCTATTTCCATCCTGCATGTCAGACTGTAATATGGTCTCTTTAAATAGTTCCTGAAAATATTACGTGAGTATAACAAATAATTTCTTATTTACATTAATAAATACTGAAGCATGAAAAAAAAAATTTAACTATTGAAACAAATTCCCTTGGCTATTTTCATACCTTTTTTGTAAATCTGAAATTATCTCAAATTAAAGAGTTAAAAAAATAAATGCAATAGTGTAGAGAGAGAGAGAAACAATATACAATCAAATGGCATTGACTACTTTAAAATATACTCCATTGGACTTAGCCAGATTACTTATGTACAGTATGTGTAGTAAACTATATTGGGTATGGCCTAAAAAAACTTTTGGGAAATACACACAAAAAAGTAGCAAATTCAAAACTGATATGTTTGTGTTTGGTGTTTTTTGTCTGTTTCTTCATTTCTTTGACACTTATCAGAGACACTAAAATACTCTTGTACCACATTAACTCAAAAATGACAAAATTGACTCTAATCATCTTTGCTACTGTGGACTTGATAAGCAAATGCTGTACAGTTATTTACACTGCATTGACTTCTAAATTAGAATAGAAGGGATGAAAGATACCATTATTCAAGTGGAAAAAATAGCATAATGCAATTTTCTATTAAAAATTATAATTTTTGCATCATCACAATATCCATTTAAAAGGTTCCATTATGTTTGAATCGCCTGCCCTGTGCCATCAGAGATGATGAGAATAGAACCAGCCTAATTGCCGTTTTCTTGCACAATGAGTTTATAAAACAATAGGACATAGTTCTTGCCATCACTCCTGCTGCAGGAGGCTCTGGCATTTGGCAGTAAAGCGTGCGTGTTGAGGGGGGTGGTAACTTGATGTACTGTATCCACCAGATGTGATGCTCGTTGAGCTCGACTCCTCAGCCAAATTTGGAAGATTATTCATAGGAAATTAGATTGTAAATGCAGATAGGATTTTTAATATTCCTGCTGTCCAGATTTTTCCAATTGTATAATGAGATGATAAGTAAGCTTAGAATGGCACAGCCCTTACTCATCATCATATAGACAACCTTGAAAATAAGAGAGGAAGAAATCATTTCTGCCCTCTGTGCATCCCTGAGGAGAGGAAGGAGGGTGCAAATGGATTTGCAAAATGGCTCCTGTTACCCCTTGCTGGAAACGTAATTGCCTTGGTAGTGCTCTTGCATAATTGTCTGTCTGCTGTAAGAATGATATCTAGGAATTACACTGTATCTTCTCAAATTCATAGCATATTTTTAACTGGGTGACAATCGAGACAGAAGTAATACAAAAGTATGATGGTGGCTGCAAGGTTGACTTCCAACTTTATTTTCCGTCCTGCCAAGCCTTTCCTGCCCCAGTACTCTATTAGCCCCCATCATACCTTAGCTTCTTGATAGAGTGGTGGGCAAATATTTCCCAGACTCAACAAGACTGCACACTATCCTGCAGTCTTTATCCACAGTATCTGTATTAAGTTCGTATGAAGTTATAGCACTCTTGACTTCTACTGTCTTTGTCATAGGGTGCAGGGAGGTACTGAGTTATAATACTTTTAACACCCAGTTTATCCTAGCACAGTTTATTACATTTTACAAACTTCTAAGTTATTCTAATTATTTTTTAAAATTTACAGGTCTAGTATCTGAACGATTATCTCCATATATTGAATATGGTCAACTGGATTGAACATTGTTACTTTTGAGGTTCTTTCCTAAAATTTATTGTTACATTTTTTTCATTTTTCCTTTTTTGCTATTCTCATAGTGTATTTCTTCCCTTGACCAATTAAAAGGTTAGAAACATGACCTAAATCCTTTCTGTGGCAAGAGTGCTAGTTTGTCCCACAATATCCATTCACTTTTTGTTCCAAGGTAGTGGAAACCCCTATTTTTAGGTAGGCAGATAATATCTGGAATGACAACTGCATTTCTCAGCCCTCTTTACATCTAGGTGTAAGCATGTAACTTAGTTCTTGTCAATGGGGTGTGAATAGAATGAAGTGTTGTGTGGTAGTTTCTAAGACTTTTCTTAATCAATAGCAAAGGTATGTCCTTTTCTCATTCTGTACGTCCTTTCCTTCACCCTGTTACCTGGGAAGCAGATGCGAGTAAAATCTGCCATTTGGAACCATATGGATTAGGTCCTGAAAAATGGTTGAGCAGAGAGCTCTGAGAAGTCTGGTTCCCTCCGGATTTCGGGAAGCAAAGTACCAGCTCTAGGCTGTCTACCTCCAGCAGATTCTATGTGGGTGGCTGTTACATGACTTCTGAGCTCTGTACAATATAGGGCTAAAATTAGAGATAGATTTTGTTTTCTTATCCTGAGTATTCTTACATTTCATGACGAAGTGACTGTGTGGGTTCTTTTTTCATTTGTTCTGCTTAGTCCCCTGATAATTGCTCCTCAATTTCCTCTGTTCTGTCTTTATAGAAATCCTATTAGTTAGATCCCCTAAGTTGATAATTTATGTGTCTCACTTTTATTCTTTCTTTTCTTTCTCTCTTTTTATTTTTTACTCTGTAATCTGGGAGATTTCTGAAATTTTGTCATTTAGCTCAATACCTTTTGCCCCCAATAAACGTATGTACCTTTAGGCTTTATTTTTAAAGTGCTTTTCCATTGCTTGAATTATCCAGATTTCCTCTAATGTGAATGGTTCAATTTCCTATATATTTATCGTGGTCTTTCACTTTCCTGATGCTGTTTTTCTTTATGAATCCATGATCATAATCTTTTTATATTTTAGGATAACAGCATTTATTAGTGATTCCGGGTGTTAAGTGGGTTATCATGTCAGCTGGCAGGCCTCTCTGTGGATGAGTAAAAAGACAGTTAGCAATTAACTTGGGAAACTCTTGATTGACCAGAAAAAGGAGAGAGATTTTCTACGTGCAAAGGAACATTCTAACCTAATTTTATAAAGGCAGTTTAGTTTATTTAAATATGAGATCTATGTTTTCAAATCTGAAGTTAAAATTTCTCCCTGGTTTGTTTTTAGGAGAGCAGAGAAAGAAGGAAAGTTTGCTTCCTGAATTCTGCCCGTCTTAAAAGTCATAAATGCCCTAACTCACAAATTCTGCTGGCTCTGTTTCCTGTATGTCCCCTAAAATCATCAACTTCTTTGAATCCTACTGTTTTGACCTTAAACTGTCTTAAATTATCTCCTCTTGTTTGGATTACTTCAGCAGCCAAGTAGTGTCATCGACTAGTCTTCTCCTGGTCCCAACATTGCAACTGTGTGATATTTCCAGAACCCAAATTTGACCGTTAATTAATTAATCCATACAGAAGATATTTATTAAATGTCTACAATGTGAAATGATTATTCTAGGCATGTTTTTCTTGCCCTCAAGGAGCTTACATTCTAATAATAATGGTGGGTTGCGGACAGACAGGTAACAAACAACGGAGTAAATACATGATCTTACTGAGATGACTCGTGTTACATGAACATCAGTTATCCTTACATATACTTACATGTCTCAAGAAATTCTAAACAAAGTCTTGAAGGTATTTTATTACTTTAAGAAATTTATTTTTAAAATTTATATGTGATAATGCTTAAAAATGATTTTAAAATAATGAATAAAATAGTGATAAAATATCCAACATAAATATTAATATGTACTATTTTTCAATAATTAAGAGAATATACAATCTATCAAAATCAACATATTGATTGTATTAGTCCGTTTTGTGTTGCTGTAAAGAAATACCTCAGACTGTGTGAGACTGGGTAATTTATAAAGAGAAAAGGTTTATTTGGCTCATGGTTCTGTCGGCTATATAAGAAGCATGGCACCAGCATCTGCTTCTAGTGAGGGCTTCAGGGAGATTCCAATCAAGATGGAAGGCAAAGGGGAGCAGGTGTGTCAAAAGGTAAGAGAGAGAGAGAGGGAGGGGCCAGGCTCTTTTAAACAACCAGCACTCACCCAAAGTAATAGAACTCACTCGTTATCAAGTGGGGGGCACCAAGCCATTCATGAGGGATCTGGCCCCATGATCCAAACACCTCCCACTAGGCCCTATCTCCAAGACTGGGATCAAATTTCAACATCAGATTTAAAGGGATCAAGCATCCAAATCATATGACTGATCAATGGAAAAGCAGAAGGGTCATAAACATATTAAATATTTTTACTTATTCTAAGATAAAATTAGCATTTCACGTCAGTGAGGCAAAGATAAATATTTTTTGCAAGGTGAAGCTGAAATAATTGGCTTACTATTTAGGAAGAAGATAATGATTTTGTTGCATACTAGGTAAAGAAGGAAACAGATAAAGGGATAAATGATATAATAAATAGGTCAAAAATATAAGAAAAATATAGATTACTTGGGAATATAGAAGATGTTTTTAAGGATGACAAAAATACCAGAAATTATAAAGAAAAATATTAATAAATTTGACTGCCATAAGATTTGAAATTTCTGTTCTGATTTAAACTCTAAGATATTTTCCCTTCTCAGATAATTTTTTATAATAAGTAAAATAAATAAAAACAGACACATAAATTACATCTTTGCTGAAACTATGGGAGATCTGAAACTCTGAACAGGTGAAATAGCCACAAAAAACAGTGAGAATAAGCAAGAATATGGGATAAAGTGAAAAAATAACCCTGGCTATTACTGAGTATCTTAGAAATACTATAAAATATACACTTCTCTTGGGTAAAGGGTATGACATGATGAGCAAACCCCAAATCCCTTATATGTTACAATTGTACTAGCGTATTATCCTTGGGTCCAATTTCCTTACTAATAGAGGTGGTAGAACTGAATAAAGAGTAACACCAAAAATATAATATTCATTGGAAGTAGTATTTCGGTGATATAAGGTAAATGAGTGAAATTCTGCATTATAAATAACTCCTCTACTTGTGTTCTTTTGCCTAGAAACAAAGCAGGTTAAAGTTCAAATCCACCATCTATGTTATAAGAAAAATTTCTACTAACCTAGAACAAAGCTCTGGTCTTTCTGTATACAAAGTTTCTACAAATAGCTGATCCAGAAAAGCTCATCTCTCCTTACTTAAAATTTATAATCAAAAGGAATCAGAGAAGCATATTGAAAATATCCCAAAAGAAAAATTAAGAAAGGTACAGGGAAAAGAATTCCATGACAGAAAAAAAAAAACCCATTAACTAGAGAAATCAATTTCCATGGAGCAAAATAAAATTGTGACTAAATATTTCTATATGATTTAAAACAAAAACAGGCCGGGCGCGGTGGCTCACGCCTGTAATCCTAGCACTCTGGGAGGCTGAGGCAGGCGGATTGTTTGAGCCCAGGAGTTCAAGACCAGCCTGAGCAAGAGAGAGACCCTGTCTCTACTAAAATTAGAAAGAAATTAATCAGACAACTAAAAATATATAGAAAATATTAGCCGGGCATGGTGGCGCATGCCTGTAGTCTCAGCTACTCGGGAGACTGAGGCAGAAGGATCACTTGAGCCCAGGAGTTTGAGGTTGCTGTGAGCTAGGCTGACGCCATGGCACTCTAGCCCAGGCTAGAGTGAGACTCTGTCTCAAAAAAATAAATAAATAAATAAATGAAAAAATAATAAAAACAAACAGAAAAGCAATTGCCTCTATAAAAGTAAGAGCACAACGCAGCAATGTGAGAGTGCAGGGAAGAGATCATGAGATATATAAAAAGGATAAGAAGAGTGAACCGATAGACTTCAGGGAAGAGAAAGAATAAAAATTTGGAATGTCATAGAAATGAAAGCCAAATCAGAATAACCATAGGGAAAAATAGATATGTTAAAAACATAAGAGGAAGCAGAAAGTAAAATGGTAGTTACCAGATGCTGGGGTGTGGAAGGAATGAGCAGATGTTGGTCAAAGTATACAAAATTTCAGTTAGATGGGAGGAATATGTTCAAGAGATCTATTGTACATTATAATGACTGTAGTTAATTATACCATATTTTTGAAAATTGCTAAGAAAGTAGACTTTAAGTGTTTTTGTCACAGAAAATAATAAGTATATAGGTAATACATATATTAATTAGCTTGATTTGGCCATTCCACAATGTATACATATATTAAACCATTATATTGTATGCCATAAATATATACAATTTTATTTGTCAATAAAAAGTTATTATTAGCAATCCTTTAAGAAAAACATAGAACAATGAAACAAAAGCAAGCAAAAAAAAAGTGGAAGTTAAAAGTTATTAGAGACAAAATGATGTGGTTGTAATCATTTTACAAATAATGGACGACAAACAATGGAATAGATAACTATTTCAGAAATAACTTTAAAAAACTTCCAAAGACTAAAATAAATTGCATCTACAAAATTGAAATGTACCATTGCCTTTTAGGATAAAGGATGGTAAATACCAACACATATCCTTTTAAATTTTCTAGACTTCAAAAATAAAAAGACATAGGCATGAGTCTTATATATTTGCCTTTTTGCACTTTTTAAGTTTTACACTGTTTATATTATTTTTAAACTAGAAAAATGTATTATGGCTATGGTAAGCCAAGACAAATAAGAAAAAGGGTAGTAACTATACCATGGATCCAGAAGGAAGCTGTGTACCTATAGTGACTATAGGTTGTTGGCTTTGTACTTTCAAGGATCTGATGTGATGCAGAAAAGAAATTATTGGCAATTATCTTTAAAAAGAAAACAATGTTGTCCATTAAGAAAAATATTAGTTTTAGGGAACATTTTAATAGAATATGAACACAGCGTGGTGCAGATATAGTCCTCAGTGAACATTTGTCAGCAATATCTGCATTATCAGTTAAATGATGGCAAAGTATTATTGTGTAATAGCGTTTCTATGAGTATCTCTCTGACAGTCTCTTTTAATCCAAAGACAAGTAAGAGCACGTAGAAGAAGGATTAATTGAATATTCACTGAAAAATTAACTCTTTTAATTAACTTTTTCTTGTATTTTAAGTGGTAATGGGCTTGCAGTTTTTGCTGACAAATATGTATTTTGTACATATTCCTTATTTTTACTATACACTTAACTTAGTTGCTTTTTCCAAATCACCTGTTACCAATGTATAAAAAAATGCTTGAGTGGCTCCAGGTAGTAGCTCATTCAGACCATCAATCCTATCCCATGATCTCCTTTCTCTGAAAAAATGAGGTTAGTAACAATATACTATTCCTGTTTTTATAGAGTTTGATGATCTTTAAAATGTTTTATATTCTTTGGGAACAGATAACATGTAAATACAATTTGGGATAATTTTTATTCTTGCTGTCATGTAAATTTTGTACCCTTGGTACAGTTTTTAAACATAGTAATCATCGCATGGGGCTTGCACATTTTATTTTGTAAGCATTCTATGGCTTTGCTGATATCCTTACAATGAAATTTGATTGTCTGGATAAACTTCTTCAATGGGTTTTGCAGCAATTTTGCTTATGCTTCCTAAAAGACATTTTATAAATTTTATGGCAGTTTATAATAGTCTTCTTGAGGCAGCTAAGTGCTTTATTTATCATTAAAGGTAAGGCCATATGGGAAGCCTACTGACTTGAACTGTGGAGAGAGTCAGCAGCTTTGGACTTGATAAGTCAAAGCTGTATTTAAGGGTTCTAAGGAGACTAAATATTTTATTCACAGAGTAATTCAGTGTATGTCTAAGGACTTCTTCCAAGAGTACGCCTATCAGGAAAATGCTGAATATATAGTATTAGTGAGAAGGCAAGCAATTTTAGCTGCATGTATCTCTGCCAAAGTGAGTTGGCTAGCATCCTGTAAGACATGCTTTAAGCACATAGAATTTTTTTTTGTATAAAGGCAACAATGTAACTCTTCATCTAAAACTAAAAGCTAAGCATTATGAATTCTGTATCCTGCCCTACCTAGTTTCCCCCAAATTATAGGGTGAGGAATGTTTAGGCATTGCAGTGATCCAATAGACTAGCTGTCGGAAATAATTTTAAGTGCTTTGCAATAGCTGTGACTTCCAGGACAAATCATATTCACTTTGAAGTTTAAAATATCTCTTTTTTCCCACCCACATGAACACGTTGGTTAGAACATTTAAATACTATTATCTCTATTATTAGCTAAACTACTGAGAAATTTGCCTGTAATATCTGCAACTGTCTTAAATAAGAAAATAATTATTCTTCTGTTCTCAAATTTTCATTACATGTTTGGAGACAAGTATTCAAAGTCTATGCTTCATAGAGAAGGAAAAAAGACATTAAAATGTCTCCTAGAATAAGTATCATTTCTTACAGACCTTCAGGTTTTGTTCATAGGGTAGTTAGCTTTTATCTTTGGGTTGAAATCAGGGTTCAATCTCACCCTGGGCTGCACATTGGAATCACCTGGGAAGCTTTAAAATGTCCTGCCATGTGGATCCCAGACCCAGGGTTTCTGAATTAATTGTTCTGTGATGTGTCCTGGGCGTTGGTTGAGTGATCACAAGAGGAAGCTGAGATGCAGGTTGTAGGTGACCCCTGCACCTCTCATGATGTTGCTTCTACTATTTGTCATGCCGTACATGACTCCAAGTCTTATGGTGTCAAGAGAGATGCAAAACCGGGACAAGATTCTTAATTATTACAGTGGGAGATGAGATTTGTTACTCATATGAGTTTTTTTCCAAAGTAATCTTTTTAAAGCTATCCTGCAGAATCATAACCTATATTCATGACTAAATAAGAAACTTGATGCCAGTAAAATCTCTGAGGATTCTTTGTATCAGAAAAGTAGGTTGTCAGTATCCAAATAAAGGCACTTTGGGGAGACACTTACCTATGAATCTTTTGTGCTTCTGCATGTCTTACAGAGGCACTCACTGTCTTTTGTTCCAGACTGTCTTTTCCATCATGTTTGTATAGTGGATAGCCTTGGAAGATAGGGAGAATGTCTCTCTCTGGAGTAAAGAGCAGGTAGGCTTAACACCAATTGTAAAAGATATCAGTTTTCTAAGCTCAGGATTTCTTTCCTACAGCACAAGCCACTCTGTACTCAGACATTCATCTGGGGCTACCTACATCAGTGCTGTGGGACTTGGGGACAAGAAGAAGAGATGAAAATATGCTGATGCTCACACTTCTTGCTGTGCCATGAGTCATAAAGTCCTTTGTTTCTCTGGCCCAGGGGTCTCACCTCTTCTCCGAGCATCCATAAAACAGTAGATGGCTAGCCTATTAGCTTCCCAGTAGGCAAAATCTCAATCTCAGATGCTTCAGTTATTGAAGGTAACAATGATAAGACATTTTTAAGAAGTTAAAGAAAGAAAATTTGAGTTAAGAATTATTTCCAGTCATGGCATCCTTAATGTAGTAAAGCTGTATGACATGAGGTAACCATGTAAATAATCAAGGAATACTATACTCATGAGCCGTTTGTGAGGTATCTAGAGATGAAGAGTTTCCTTTGATCAATACATGACTGGGAAAATTGAACAAAAGGACTGATTGTAATCATTTGATTTATAAGTGGAGATTTAAGAATAAATTAGAGGGGAAGACAAGTGTTGAAGGTCAGAATGTCTATGTTCTAAGTCATAATAAATAGAAAAAAAAAACCCTGAAAAATTGAGAGATACACAAAAAGAGAAAGGGAAAAGTCAAATGGGCTCATTGATTATCACATAGATAATCAATGGAAGTAAGAAGATATCTGAACCTGCTAATGCTAATATTAGAAGCCTAACTTAAAAACAAAGAAGACTTAAGTCATTATAAAATGTGTTAGTATAAAGATAACAACTAGAGCAATAAAAACTTTACTACACATCAAAATAAACACAATAAAACAGCAAAGAAAATATGCATAAATTAGAAACAGTAAATATAACAAAGCGCACACAGTAAATATATCATAAGATAATGTGAAAATTTGATGTCAAATATATTAATTATATCAATAAATATACATGGGCTTAGCTTCCTTACTAAAAAGGAAAGATTTTCAAAGAGGTGCACAAAACACCGTTAAGCTAAAATAAAGTGATTTGGGATGGCTAAAAATTAAGATATAGGTAAGGGCACAGAGACAAATGCAAACAGTAAGAAAGCAGGGCTTGAAATGTTGATAGCATGTGACACAGAAGGCAGGCCAGAGGTAACAATGAGAGGAAGAAGGAAACAAAGTAAAAGCTAAACTTCACGTTAAGCATAAAACAACAAGGGTCTTTTTGCACCAAACAGGCAACAAAAATTTTATAAAGCAGAAAAAATAGATAAATATAAAGCAATAATAAATGGACTTTAAACAACATTCTAAGTCCAATATAGGTAGACAAAAATGAATACATATTATATTTAGAAAGTTAAAACAACATAAAAAATAAGGTATGTATTGCAGATGTGCACCAGACTTCTTAAGAGCACATGAAACATTTATAGAAATTGACCACAGTAAATTGAATAAAACAGAAAAAGTGAAAATAGCATTCTTATGTTACTGTGCAACAAACTGGAAATTAATAACAAAATCAAAAACAAAAAAAATCTTTAAAATAATTCTATTGAATTTAGGTAAAAGGAAAGTAAAAAATAAATTTCTAGTATTTCCAAACAAAAATAATAAAGAAAACTCTTTAAGTTAAAAATCTATAGAGTACAATTTAAAGCAGTGATCAGAGAAAAATTTAGTTCTAATTTCTTTTATCAATAAAAATGAACAGAATGACCTAATAAGATACATGCCTAACTCAAATAGCTAAAAAACAAAAGGAAAAAAATAAAAATAAAAACACAATGAGGTAGAAAAGAGAAAAAAAAACTTATTAAAACAATAAATAAAAGATGTGTCTTTTTAATAAAAATTTAACCATATAGACAAATCCCTAACTAGCTTAATCAAGAAAAAAAAAGGCATGGGGAGAAGATAAATATGCAAAATAAAATAAGAGGGAAACACCACTGAAACAGAGGAGATTTTAAGCACCTCAAAATATACTTGAGATGCCGTATAAAATGTACAATTTACGAGGAAAATACAATTTTCAAAATTGACTCCAAGTGAGGTTGAACGTTTAAAGAGACCAAATTCTATGGAACAAATAAAGAAAATAACAAAGAACTATCCAACAAAAACCTTCACACTCAGATGGTTTCACAGGGGAATTCACGAAGCCATGAAAAGATAGATCCCAATTCTACTTAAATTATTCCAGTAAAGAAAAAAGACAAAAAACTTCCAAATTATTTGTTGTGAGGCAAGCATAACGCTCATCCTAAACTGAAAAAGGTTATCTAAAAATATACTGAATATCAATGCAACAATTCTGAATAACATATTAATAAACAAAACCCACCAGCACATTAGAAATAGTAAACTGTACCCCCATAATATCGTGAATTAAAAAAAATAAAAAAAAAAAGAAAAAGTGAACTGCGACAAATGGTGAGACACTGGCTGCCTTCCGCCTTACAGGGAACATGGCAGAGATGTCCTTTCTCATCGCTCTTATTCAACATTGTTCTGGAAGTCGTAGTTAGTGTAATAAGACAAGAAAAAAATAAAATACATACATATCATTAAGAAGAAATAAAACTATCTTTATTAGCAGATGATAGACTATCTGTGTGGAAAATCTCAACAAGTCTACAAAAAAACTCATGACCTTGCAACTATAACGAGATCATAGGGCACAAAGTCAATGTATAAAAATCAATAGCTTTTTTATATATTGGCAAGGAAATATTCGATTTTGAAATTAAAAAAAATACCATTTACAATTGAATGGAAGCAAGCAAA
>RJWJ010002768.1:0-52242 GCA_004363605.1 Indri indri
CATATGAAAAAATGCTCAACATCTCTAATTATCAGGGAAATGCAAATCAACACCACAATGAGATATCACTTATCTCCAGTGAGACTGGCCTTTATCAAAAAGTCCCAAAACAATAAATGATGGCATGGATGCGGAGAGATAGGAACACTCATACACTGCTGGTGGGACTGCAAACTAGTGCAACCTCTGTGGAAAGCAATATGAAGATACCTTAAAGAGATACAAGTAGAATTACCATTGGATCCAGCAATCCCATTACTGGGCATCTACCCAAAAGATCAAATGACTCTCTATAAATAAGACACCTGCACCCGAATGTTTATGGCAGCACAATTCACAATTGCAAAGATGTGGAAACAACCCAAGTGTCCACCAATACATGAGTAGATTAATAAAATGTGGTATATGTATACCATGGAGTACTATGCAGCTTTTAGAAACAATGGTGATATAGCACCTCTTGTATTCTCCTGGAAAGAGCTGGAACACATTCTACTAAGTGAAGTATCCCAAGAATGGGAAAACAAGCACCACATGTACTCACCATCAAATTGGTATTAACCGATCAACACATAAGTGCACATATAGGAATAACACTTATTGGATGTTGGGCAGAGGGAGCGGGGAGGAGGGTACGGGTATATGCACAATGAGTGTGATGAGCACCTCCTGGGGGATGGACATGCTTGAAGCTTGGACTTGGGGGGGAGGGGAGGAAAGGGCAACATACGTAACCTAAACATCTGTACCCCCATAATATGCTGAAATAAAAAAAAAGAATGAGGAAGTCAAGTAGGGCAAGGTTGATAGCCCTTTTATTATTGGCCACTTTATAGCTGAAACAATCGTTTAGTCATGTTGACGAGCACACACTAAAATAAGAAGTGAATAGCATTTCCTTAAAGTTTATATTTCTTTAAAATTTCCTTAAATTTTATATTTCCCACATTGAAAAGCTCCATTGGCCAAAAATATTTGGAAGATTTTTTTCATCATCTGCTTCAACCCGTTGAACGGCAGAGATGCAATGTGCTGGCTCTCAGTTGCTTTGAGAAAAGGGATTATAACCCATCACTGGATTGTAAATTGACCATTGAATCCCTCGCCCCTAGCACAATGTTATCATACAGAGGATATTCAATCAATAAATGGATTTTTTTTACCTTGTAATTGATTTGATAACTGTATTGTACAATTTTAAGTACATTTGCTGATTTCTATGACATTCTCTACCACTAATCCTTTAATTCAGATGGATCAACAAGTTCATTAGAAAAACAAAGAAAATGCAAAAGAAATGTTTAAATGATTTATCATAAGAAATTACTAAATTACTCAAATCTTGAGGATTATATGGAGTTAAACACGACAATACAGTAAACACAGATAATATTCTGTTTACATAGATTTTACATTTAAGTTGAAAAGCAAACAAATTTATCGTTACAATTTTCCTTTAGTAAAATTATGGATAGAGTTTTACAGTAAATAAATATTCATTTATTTCAACTCCAAGCTTCTTATATGAAATAGTGTTTATTTCACTTAATCCTCTGGATTTTAACAAAGTAACATTTTGTTATTTAAAATGTCATGCTGGTAAGAGAGGAATTTATGCTGAAATCAATAAAAGATGTTAAACTACACAAGCAAATTTTCTTTCCCTCACAATGACTCTGTCTCCCTGTGTTCACAGGCTTTGCTCTTCCATATGTTTGTTAGTCTTGGTGTCGCCAGGATAATCCTCAGCCGTAAAGTCCTCGTCCCCAATTTGTATGCATGAGGACTCCCTGCCACAAAGAGCCCTAAATTATTTGTGCATATTAGCCCCACATTATGGCCTTTCACTATGAGAAAAAAAAAGAAAGATTCCCAACATCAAAGAATTTATTATCTATATGGGGAGACAGTCATATGCAAAATTAACTGTTGTACAAAATGAAATTCATTGACTCATCCATTCATTAAGTGGTTCAGCAACATTTATTTACCACATATGAAAGTACAGCTTCTGTGGAAGACAACGCCATATAAATACGAATAGAATACCTCCGTCACCGTAATTCCTCTTCCTCCCCGCCTGCCCCTGTAACCCCTGCAGCAGCCCCACTCCCGGCCCTGCCACTCCTCAACAAGCACAGAAGACGTCCCTCCACAGTTTTCCCCAGTACTCTCCCACTGAGAGACAACTGTCCAATCTTATTCAAGCGCATATTTGTTCCAGTAACTCTCCTCTTCCAAACTTTTAATAGCACCCCATCACCTATGGAGTAAATTATAAATTCTCTAATTGACAACAATTTAAAGACCTTGACATGTTGGCCCCTATCTCTCTTTCCGGTCTTAAAAAACTAACACAAGAGGAGTGACTTAGATTGCCCCAGCCCTTCTGCACGGATCATTTCACACACAGGCCCCATTCGCAGCTAGTAATGACCTTCACGGTAATACTGTCGACTCCCAGAGCATGGCTGCGTGTCCCAAGCACATTTCATTTTCCTCCTGGACACACGCAAGACTCTCCCTAAGCCCTGACGTCTAGGTGGAGACGTACGACTGGCTCTGGCCTGTGGAATGTGGACAGATTGAATTTATTTCCAGGCCTGGGCTGTAGATGACGTCCCCTGCTCTCTCCTTCTCTCTTCCCTCTGGTGGTGAATGGGAGACCTGCGAAAGGACTAAGTCACCCCAAGACACGGTGCCCAAAACCACCCTGCCCCTGAGCTGTCACCCCACCTGCCCCCCACCCACCAACTCCAAACCAAACTGGACCGTGATGTTAGGAAATACTCAATTGTTATTGTTTGAAGTCACCAAGATTTCAGGGTCTGTTTGTTATTGCGGTGTAAGCTAGCTTATTCTAAGCTAGCCAGAAATTAACGACATTCTTTTAGACACGAGAAAACTGAGGCTCCAAAAGGTAAATGCCATCCAAATGCATACGGTTAGTAAGTAGAAGGACTATAAACACAGGTCTTCACTTTCAGATCATTTAAATGCCCCACTTCATCCTCCTGTCCTCCTCTCACGCAAGTATCCTCCTCACGCATCGTTTCACACAGCTACGCTGAAATGCTTGCTGTTCCCTAAACAGTGCACTTCCTCACCTCCAGCCTTTGTCCACAGTATTAGCCACAGAGACGGCTCTTCCCTCATCTACATTCTTTGAAACCAGCCCGTCAGGGTCTGACTCAAACAGTCTCCACGAGAAGCCTTCCTGGTGCCCCTAACTGTACAATCCCTCTCACCTGTGTGCTCACGTAGCATCACGTCTCACTTTCTTATAGCTCAGATCTGCGTTTGCCATCTCCCCCGTTAGACCAAAGGCTCCTCAAGGACAAAGATCATCTTTTATTCCTCTTTGCACAACCCACTCTATCTAGCCCTGTACTTTGCATAGGAGGCGTTCCATAAATGTTTGAATTTAGTTAAATTCACATTTTAATACCTTTAAAAAATATAATGTATTTTCTACTTCTATTAATTATTTTAAATGATCCTGGCTCCAAGACATAATATACAAGGTGTTGTGACTTCTCTTTTGAAAGTGCTCCTTTAGTAGTAGCATTTCAAAGAGAAAAGAATTGAAAAAGACACTGTATGCAGCATTGGGTTTCACATAAGGCACCCAATAATCACGTCGAATGAATAAATGTGGTGGTTTATCTGTTTAATCTATCATTAGTCCGCGCATGGACTTACAGCGAATGTCATGAAAGTCACTTCTGTTAATACTACAGAAGGATAATGTATGCAAAGGATCTCGCGGACATGGTGTCCACTTTGATCTTCTTTTTAAATACAGTACTTTAGTTCTGATTTTTGAAGTGTACTTTGAAATCTTCTGATCTTCTCTAATGAGCCACTTGATTATAGAAGGCCTTGCCTCATGTTTTAGAAATGAATTTGCTTTGCGGTGTCTACATTAGCCAGAGCTGGACTTAGGAAATGGGATTGTGGAGCGGATTATTAACAGTACTTGTTCTTATTTTACTTTTGTTACCACAAACCAATTTACTTCAGCAATTTTTACCTATTAAACAGAAAGTATACAAACTAGCGCATGTCTTTAAAAATGAATCACTTCTAAATAAACTTTAGATGCAATTGGAATTATGATACTTACTACGAAGTGTTGTGTCTCCTTCCATTTGGCACTAGTGACAAAGGTTAAAAATGCCCTTATATAAAATACCACATAATTAAACAAAGTAATTTTGCAGTTACCTACTACACAATTGGATAAATTCCAAGTTTTGTAATTATTGTCACCTGTATATGATCTACTCGTACAAAAGAAGTAAGTCCAAAGGATAAAAGAATAGATTTTCTGTTCAGCACAATTTAGTTTTGTTCTCATTTCTTGAAATTTGTCCAACTACTCTTGCTTTTTTAAAAAAAAAATTAAAATTACAAACAATGAATTATTTCCTGTTCCTTGTATCTCTCCTCAAGGAACCATGCACATAGCTATAGAAAGTCAGGCTCTCTGCTCAAGCATTGCTAAAACCCAGCACCAAAAGGAGACATAAAGTAGTACCGGCATGTAGAAAACTCAACCCCCACCACCAATGGGTACAAAAATGACACTTGAGGAGAAGCTAAATGAACTATTATAATAATCTGATAGAGACAAAACTCTGTAACAGGCAAATCCTTGTTTCTCAATACAATTAAATTACACTATTAAGTAGGTAAATTCCTGCCATTCCCCCCTGTGTTGAACTTCTGAGGTTTTCGATCAAAACTGCGCACCACCCCTACATCTTTCCAAAGTACCAAGGGGACAGGCTCTCCCGCCAGGGTTCCAGCTCCTCAGGGTCTGCTTCCACTTCCCCTCTGCCACCCTAAGAAGGACATCGCCTGTGGATAATTCCACAGAAGGAATTCATTCTGCACAACCCAACACACCCTAAGATGAACAAGAAAGAAAAAGAACTCTTTTTAAAAACCATCCTTCAGAGTTTCCAGGTCACTGAATGAATTTTAAAACCATAGTCATGGCCAAGTCCTTTCATCAAATATCCATGATATACCTTAGGCATTTTTCTACGTACTCGTCCTAATACCCTGGCCAAATTTCACCTCTGAGCAGGTGCTCTTGTTGATTACTTCGTCATTTTGCTATAAAAGTAGCGTTCTTGCTTTAGGCTCAGACCACTTCCCCACAGTACATTGAGCAATGTCCCCAGATTCCAGGATGCTGGATGGAGATTCATAAATGAAAAATCTAAAAAATGGCATCTGTTAAAGTTGCATTCAGATCTCACTGTTGGTCTTGATAACTTTTCCAGAAGGTCATTTTTACCTTCTGAAAAGTTGCAAAATAGGACATGTCAAGCAGTGAGTTACAGCATCCAAGTCTAACATCCCTTGGGGACTCACCTCTCCATCCGAGCTTCCAGACTGAGGGAGAACAAGAGTCATTACACGGCTACAGTGGCCCAGGCAAAAGCAAAGCGGCCTGTTTGTCTCAGCCTTCCCTCTTTCTGAGATTTAGAACATAAACGTGGGATTAAATCATCTGAGCTCTACACATAGTGAACACCCAGTGTAAATGTCAACTAGAAAACAATTTGGAGCAATAAGAAAAGAGGATATATGTGTTCATCTCTTACTATGTCAGACACCTTACCAGGTGTTTCATAGAAATTATCCTTTTTAATCCATATGAAAAGCCCTCTGATATTTTTTTCACATGAGGAAATTGAGGTTCTAATAATTTTGGTGACTTTCCCAAGGTCGCCAAATAAAGAAGTGAGATAACTGGGCATCTGTCTTCACAGCCCATGGTTTCTACTATGAATGTTATCTGCATGAATTTTAAGTTCAAAATGCTGAGTTTGTATTTCTTAATCCCTAAACGCTATTTCCTTCATCTGTAAAATTGTAACATTCCCAAAGTCACACTTCTGATAATTGACAATGGTGGGATTTGAATGACGGATTTCTGGCTCTTTCCAACACACCATTTGATCTTACTCTACCAATTCTTTTCTTCCTCTAGTCTCCTACTTCTCAAAACTTGGGGATCATGCTCAGGGCACTTTCCTGTCCCTAACACACATTCTGTATGTTAAAAAGACCTGGGAATTCTACCTTCAAAGTATTATTAGAATCCATCCTTCTCTCCAGCTCCAGCTCTGGCTCTAGGGCTAGTTGCCATCATCCCTAGCTGAGGCTGGGTGATTTCCCCCATCCATTCGTTCTCCCTCCAATTCTTCCAGTAGAATCAGATGGATCTTTTAAAAATGCAAATCAGGCCATGGCACCCCATTACTTAAAACCCTTCATCGACTTTCTGTGTCATTTGAGATTTCCCCTGAGCATTCCTCCCTTACTTACCCTCACACTCACTACTCATAGTTTCTAGTCTTCAAAAATATCAAGGTCTTTCCCACTTCGGGGATTTCATATGTGCTATTCTTTCTGCCTGGAGAATTCTTCTTCCAAATATATATTTCATCATTCGGCTTCAAAGACACTTCCTCAGGGGAGACTTCCCTGCCCCTCTCCTCCCGTTTAAACTGGGTCCCTCTCTTGCCCTATAATATGGACCGAATGATGTCCCCCAAAGTGTCATGTGTTGAAGCCCTAAACCCCAATGTGACGATATTTGGAGATGGGGCCTTTGGGAGGCGATTAGGGTTAGATGCAGTCATGAGAGTGGGGCCCTCGTGTTAGGATCAATGCCCTTGTAAGAAGCAACCTATCACTCCTCACCCCTTTGGCTAAGATCGAGTGAAGGAGAAGCCAGAGAACACTCGCTCTCTCCTCTCTCCTCTCTCTCTCAGTCTCTGTCTTTCACTCTCTCCCCCAGCCATGTGAGAACACAGCAAGAGGTGGTTGTCTACAAGGCAAAAAGAGAACCCTTACCAGAACCTAACCATGTCGGCATCCTGATCTCAGACTTACGACCTCCAGAATTGTGAGAAAGTAAATGCTGTTTAAACCACCCAATCTATAGTATTTTTTTTTTTTTTGGCAGCCTGAGCAAACTAATGTACTCTCTTTCATAGTTTCCTGTATTAGTTAAGGTATGAGTTAAGCAGCCATAACAAAAACATCCAAAGATATAATGGTTTAAATAAGATGGAAATTTATTCCTCTGCCACATTATAGTCAATTAGTCCAAGACTGTGTGGCAAGTTCTGCTGTCTCCATAAGTGGCTTCCGTATTGGAAAGGCTGTGGTTTGAGTTCTCATCCTCTTCCAGCCAGCAGGAAGGGGGAAAGGACCAAGGGATATACATGGTTCCTTTTTAGGGCACACACCAGAAGTGGTTTAAAAAAAAAAAAATGATTCTGTTCAGATACCATTGACCATAACTCAGTCACTTGGAAAAGCTGCAAGAGAAGATAGATGCTTGATCATGTTCCGAGCCAAAACTCAGGCATTCTATTATTTAAAATGGATAGAATGGACATTGGTGAAAATGAGCAGTCTCTATACCTTCTCTTCACCAAATGTGTTTCGATTAGTAATTACATATTTATTTGGCTGATAATTTGTTCAATGGCTGTCCTCCCTTTCAAACATAACCTTCACAAAAGAGAAACATTATACATGTTTGGATAACCATGATGTTCCCACATTAAGCACAATTCCTAGAATATATTAGATAATTCATAGATATTTGGTAATTGAAAAAGTAGAAAAATGAGCTCTTTAAATATTACGCTGTCTAATACGTCTTACCCTCCACTAAATATACTCCTCAGAGGACAAAGTGCATATTCTGTGTGTACGGATACGTGTGTCTCCATCCGACCCTGTGAACCCCATGCTGCCTCCAGCCTTTAGCACCCATTTCTTCCTTAAAAACCTTATCTTGGGCTTACTAGCACTCCACTGAAACATCTTTCTCAACCTAGTATTGCGTGTGTCACCACCAATCACTTCCTATCATTCTTAGAATTCTTTCTGCCTTGGTTTCCCCCTTTTATCTAATGTCATTTCCAAACCCCTAACTAAATAGGATGGTTACCTTTGAGTTATTTTTACCCTTCTTTCATTCCTCTACAATGTGGTTTTACTCATGCATCCATCAATTCCTTCTTTCATTCAATAGCTATTTGAGTATCTATTCTGTGTACTGCGCTAATCAGCAAGAATGCAAAAATACATATTATAAGCTCCCTTCCCTAAGAAAGCTCAGCATCTACTTGGGAGACAAACTAGAAAATAAACAATTCAAATGCAATACAATGAGTGCTGTAATAGAGACATGTTTAGAAAACTGCAGGAACACATTTAATGAGTACCTACTGTTACTTCATTGGATCTATTGTGCTATTATCATCAGATCATCCCAACTTCAAAGATAAGAAAATTGAGAATCAGAGTTAAAGAATTTGCCCAAGGTTAGACAACTACGAAGTGAGAAAACAAATGCCAATTCAACACTGTCTGGTAACAAACTCACCATCTGTCCCTTCTTCAATGTTCTAATGCAAATTCTATTCTATTCTAATACAAGCTCTCTTAATATGGCACCCAGTTCTGCCTTTTCTTTTCCTTATCCACAAGCACCCAGATCTAGCTAAGCCCCAAAAGCATCCTTAATAGATCAGTATAATAGTCTCCCATGTTCTTTGCCTCAATCTAGAATCCATGTCAGAACAGTAGTCACTATCAGAGGCAAGGCACTGCAGAGAAAAAAACACCTGCATTTGCTGGTGTTCCAGTTATGTATTGTGGTAAACTTCTCCAAAACTCCATGGGTTAAAGCAACAATTTATTATCTCTCATGGTTCTGAGCTCTGGCTGGGCTCAGCTGGGTGGTTCTTGCTCAGGGTCTCTCATGCAATTACAGTCAGATGCTGGCAGGGACTGAAATCAGGAGGTTTCTTCATTTACATTTCTGGTGCTAGGGCTAAGACAGTTGCAACAACTGTGGCCAGGCAGTTGTCTCCATATGGTTAGCTTGGGCTCCCTCATAGCATGGCCATCTCAAGGTAGTTGGACTTCTGACCTGGCAGCTGGCTGCCCCCAGAACAAACAAACTCAATTCTCTTATCTATAAAATGTTGAAAACAGTATCTATCTCATTGGGTTGCTAAGAGAATTAAATGGAATTGAGCGTGTAAAGTGCCAGGCAGGTACACAGGAAATGTTAGTCCTCTTTCCCCATCATGTTCCACCCTGACTCCCAAGCAGGTGATAGAATGGGGTTTTTATAAAAGTTTGTTAAATGAATGAATGAATGAAACTATGCAATGCATGGAGCTTCCAAAGTAATCTTCTAACGCACTATTCATGATGTCACTCTCCTGCTTAAGATGCAGAGGATCTTTGAGCTGCTAAACACAGAACTCTGGGCCTCACCACCTCTGCTTCCCTGTTCCCCACACCTCCCCCAGACAGACCTCAGAGCTTCTCCTGGCATGCGAGATGCTAAGTTGCTAGGTCGTGTGGCCCCGCGACCTAGCATGTGCTTAAAGATACCCCTAGCTAGCACAAGAGCCAGGTTAAAAAGGCTCCCAATGGCCAAAGCTGAAGCATTTTAGCAACAGAATAAAGTATAATAGTGTTATATCATAACCCAAAGTATAAAATAAAATAAATAAATAAATAAAATAAATATCCATACTGATATAAATAAATAAGTAAATTAGTGAATTGGGGAGAAGAAACAAATCTCTTGTGCAAAATTCCAAATAATTTATCTAGATATTTCACCTTAGCTCTGGTCCATGCATTGTGACTCCTTTCCAAAGAATGCAGTACGGAAAAGGGATTTTTTTTAAAGAGTAATTTTTCAGTGGAGAAACTTGATAAACACTATCTCAGCCGGGTGATCAAGGTCAATATCAATAGCTACAGTCATGTTAACAGTATCTGCCCTTGATGTGATGTGATGAGAATCACACTTCACCTCTGTGATCTTCCTCCCAAAAACCTATAACCCCGGTCTAATCACAAGGAAAACATCGGACAAGTCCTAATTGAGGCATGAGTGCTTGGCCCGTCTTCCTCAAAACTGTCAAGGTCCTCCAAAACAAGGAAAATCAGAGAAACTGTCACAACCCAGAGGACCCTAAGGAGACATGAGGACGAAATGTAATGTGGTATCCTAGATGAGATCCTAGCACAGAAAAAGGACATTAGGCAAAAGCTAAGGAAATCTGAATAAACTATAGACTTCAATTGTAATAATATATCAATATTGGTTCATTAATTGTAACAAACGTAGCATTGCAATTTAAGACGTTAATAATAGAAACAATTAGGTGCAGAGTATGTAGGAAATCACTGTACTATCTTTGCAATTTTCTATAAATCTAAAATTGTTCTAAAAAAATATATTTCTATGAGGGAACACAGTCTTCTGAGGCTCTCTTAGTCATGGTGATTATCCTGGGACAGCTCAGATGCTGGAGACAGAAGTGTTTTTGCACCTGTATTGAGTTGGAGTGTGGGCTCCACAATTTGGAATCACATCTCTGTACTAATCCAACCTGCTCCCTGCCTGCATTCCCTTCTGCTCATGACACAACCGCCTCCCAGATCCCTAAACTCAAGACCTCAGAGTCAGCCTCTCTCTCCTTTTTTTTACCACCTTTTCTAAGCCCAGGTGCTTCTAACCCAGAATTTTATCTCAAATCCAGCACCTCGACTCGACACCATGGTCTGAGTCCAGGCCCTCAGTATCGGTCGTCTGCATGCCTTTATAATTCTCGCCCCCAGCCTCTCTGCAGTTTCAATCCCTCCTCCGAGGTCACCAGAATTAGCTTCTCCAAACAGCTATTTGATTCTGCCATCCTCCTGCGTGAAAGTCCCCCAGTCCGTGAATAGAATGCACATTTACTTGCACTGATAGAAGGTTCTTCACACTCTCACCCCAACCCACGCTTCCACTTTCCTTCCCTGCCCCTCCCTCTGACACGCCTTTTGCTGCAGCCACTCCAATTTGCTGCCACATTTCCACAAGCCTACCCTGGATTCTCCTGACTCAGGCTTGGGCAGGAAGCTCCAACGGAAATGCTTCTGTCACCCTCTCCCGTCCCTGTGTTTCCTCGCTTGGTGAGTCCCTCACCTACAAACCTCCTCTGAGAAGCTATCTATTCTGGGAGCCTTTTCTCACTTCCTCAGAAATCATCCATCTTCAGCACCACCCACATTTGACTGCGTATACCACTCACGAGAAGCATCTCAAATGTGTGAGGACCACGTGCCATTCACCAATATCCTCCATGCCTACAGCAATGCCTGTCGCTTGCTAAGCACCCAACTAATATATGCTGGATGCTTTCATTCTGTGACTCACCACGACCCCTCTGGGTCACAACCCTTGGGGTCCCTTTGCCCCACCATGTACTACTACTTAACACCCCCTTCGGAACCTTCTTTTTCAGGTGACTGTGCCCCTGCTGGCTCAGCACAATTAAAAAAAACTGGCACTATGAGCCTTAGCCACAGGCAGAAGCAAAAAGGCAACCCAACTGGTGGTTGTCCCTCTCCTTTTATGTAAAATATGTTTCCTTGTGTCTCTGTTATATCCTGCCAACACTAACCCAGGAGGAAGTAGCAGCAGCCATCAAGGGAACAAGAGAAACCGTTTGCCCTTCCTGGTAGCTACTGTGTCCATTGCTCCCTTTCCGACTAATCAGAGTTACAGACTTCAAAGGGTCTCCAAAGAGTGAGTACACTTTGCCCCATCCTCAAGCCCAAAGGCTGTTTTTCCCACTAGACTGACACGTGTTAAAATGTCTTCATAGCCCTTAGAGTCTAAGAAATGCTTCCCCAAAGTAGATAGATACACCATCAGGAACACAAGTCAGAAAAATGAATCACTTAGGATTCAAATTTTAAAAATAGGTAAAATTATAAAATGAACTACCTCAAATAAATCATACAGAAATCTTAAATGTGTTTATTCAAATTGGTGTTAAAAAGTAAGTTTAAAATTGGATACTGACCCCCAAATACCAAATGAATATCAAAGGCTACATGCACAGATTGTTTTTCAAATTTCTTTTTAAAGAACTACAGGCTGTGTGCTGTGGCTTATGCCTATAATCCCAGCACTTTGGGAGGCTGAGGCAGGAAGATCACTTGAGCCCAGGCATTTGAGACCAGGCTGGGCAACATAGCAAGACCCCATCCCTACAAAAACTAAAAATAAATAAATTTTAAAAATAAAGAACTATATATTTGATCACAATAAAGTTATTACTTTATTTTTATAAAATGTGTCCAATAATATGAATTATAATGCCCTTCATTTATTTATCTAGTTTTTTTGGTTTGTTTTTCGTGTTTCTTATCGCTTCTCCTAAATGGTAACTCTTCTAACTTCTAATTCTTCAAAACACATAAGGCCAGGGATTAGGGCGGGGGACAGGGGTATCGGCACAAAATTACTAGAGGCCAGTGCTTGCAGTTGGACCCAATTATGCTGCAGTGTGTCTATCAGTACAATACTAACCTCACTGAAGGCTACTAAGTTTTTTTCTGCTGCTTCTCAAATCTGCTGTCTGTGATCCTAATAATATCTAATGTAGTACTATCCCCAAAGTAGAAGTTTAATGAATTTTAAAGATTAGCATTTTATATGTTGTGATTTTCTTAATAAATCTCTATTAAATTTTATAAATAAGTATGCCAATGTCAAGAATAACATATTAATAAGAATCAAAATCAGAAAGATCACAGTTTTATTTCAATAGGTTCTATACCTGATCATTAGATAGCAATGATGTAAAAAGCGTTTTTTCTTTTTCTTTTTCTTTTTTTTTTGTTCTCCAAACTGATAATTGCATCAGAGTTCACAGCTGATAACAGAGATTATGAATATTCTGGCTAAAATTAAAATGCCAAAACTGGATCTTCTGGATAATAAGAAACTGATTGCTTCTATTACTAAAGAGGAAATGAAAACAGCAATAGAGAAATTTGCAAGTAGCAAGCCTCCTGTGGTGATGAGTACCAATTGGAATAGGATAAAGCTTTTGAGGGAGAATCAAAAGATCTGTAATGCAGGATTTATGAGAACTGTCTACTTATGAGACCCATGAAAGCCCCACTGCAAAGGCCTTTGTTCTTATAATCTGTAAAAAGCACCGACATTGGTCCTATTTGCTTAATTAATTGCACCGAGGGGAAAAAAGCCTTCCAGGGAGGAACTGGATAGAATAAATTCAGATTGAGATTGGTGGTGGTTTCTTGCATGGCTGCACTTACAATAAGTGCAAAATTTCTAATTTACAAGGGCCAGCAAATAGATTTAAACCTCCCTTCAATAGTATTTATGAATCTTCACAGAAAACCTTTATCATGTAGAAGAGGCATATTTACAAAGTCTCTTAAGCAATTTCATTTTCAAGAACTTTAGTAAATGAAATATAAGGTACGAACCCCTTTTTAACTATACCAGTTACCAGTAAAAGTGTTTCTTCCTGAGAGAAACATGTGGTAATATAGATGTCTTTTTGCTTCATTTCATCTGTTGACAAAAGAAGTTTATGTTCAATTTAATAGCGAAGTGATTCAAGGTAAAAGTCGAAAGTCAATCATCCTTGGTAACTGGGTAGTTCATTTTACAGTAATGTGTTCATCACGTTTTTCAAATTACTTCTAAAACGTGGCCTCATCAAAACATATCAGAATCCACAAGTAAACACTTAACAACCACAATGAAAGACAAAAAACATAAAATAACTTTGTTTAACAGCACTTAGCAAGTGGCAGAAAATAAAACCCAAATCTCTGCAGCCAAGGTAACTTTTCGACAGACAATATCCAGACATTCCTAAAAAGAATCTGCAGTTAATTATTTGTTTTTCTCTTCAGTTTTTCTCAAACTGTTGTCCCACACTTCCTGTGAATGAAGGCAAAGAGAAAATTTGGTATTATTTTCATAGTTTCCGAAATACACATCACACAAGCGTACACCTGAGGACTTTTTTATGCTGACATCCTAGTTTCTCCCAATTTTCAAGCAACTTCTTATTCCACTTGACCTGTAGATAATGATTCAGAGTGCTGGTTCTACTTAAGGCAAGATTTTCCAGACTGGTAGTTTATTTGAAGCAAAATATTTATTTCCTTTTCTTTTTTTATAATTTTTAAGAAATTTTACTTCCCAGTGAATTTAAAAGTACCTATAGTAAAGAGTCAGGAGTTAGTCACATTATGTATATTTAATGATACTAACTGTAAGAATTTTTTAAAACATTAAAAACTTTGTTATAATACACACTTGGCTCATGAACTGGTTTTCTGACATTTTTTTGTCCTCAGTGTGCATGTGAAATTAATGTATCTATTTTTCAAATATCAAAAACAGACTGACTAAAGAACTATTGTAGATTTTTATGATTATCGGAATATATTGTTATTTCACTTTGCCAAAACTGTTACAGATTACTGGAGAAGTCCTAACAAGAAACAAATTGTTGAGGAAACTATTTACTATTGAATATCTTCAGCCCATATGGAAATACTAATATCATGTATTTATGAGGATGTCATCTGTATGTTTAATAGGAAATTAATATCTTCTCAATGTACTGTTGGGAGCTGTTGTTTTTGCTTTTGTTTTTAGCATTTTGGTAAGATTTCCATAAAATACCTATATCTTTGAAAGTTAAATCAAGTTAGATCTTTCTAGTGATAGATCCATGTTCCAGAACAATTTATTGTTCCAGAACAATTTATTATAGTAATGAAAGCTATGTCAACTGATTGGCTGACCCACCAAAGAAGGAGTGTGCCAACCATATGACAGTAAAAAGCATCTCTCAGAGGGTGGTCAGCGTATTAAAAATTCTACAGGATTTCATCAGGGGAAGAGCTGGGGCCTCAGCCCCACACTTACCACTCAGAATTATCAGACTCTAGGGTCTATTGAACCAGATCCCAAATCCAAGATGTAGGACAAAAGGACTCAAATCATGCTGAAAGCTGACATAAGAGGACCGTGATCACATAGGAAGTGGTGGGAGGAGGCGGGTGGGTACCAAGCACTTGTGCTTGAGTTTGCCAGGAGGCAATAGTCAGAAGAGATGACAATTGAGCTACATCTTGAAAAGTGACTAGGAGAATGTCCTATGAAAAAGAAGGAAAAAGGCACTACATAGAGGAGAGTGAATAGAAGCGTAGAATCACAGAGGTAGAATACAGCCCATCCAGATGTCCACTGTGGCTGGGTTATACGATGCAAGGGGGTACAGCAAGATAACCAACTAGAAACCTCCAGTGATCATCCCCTCTGCATGAACAACAAATTCCACAACTACCCTTGCACCTTCAGAAGAACCAAAAATCAGGGAACAATCATACTACCTGGTTTTAACATTGTATCAAGGACAGAGGCACTGAACAGGACAGAAAAGATAATCTTGCATCACCTACGCCACCCCACCCCCATCCCCCAGCAGTGTTTCTCCTGCACACCAAGTGGAGACAGGATCTGCGTGCCCAGGGGAGGGAGAGTGAAGTGATCGTGGGACTTTGCATTGACACTCAGGGCCTTCCTGGCACAGGGGAACACAGCACAGGGCAGAACTCTGCCAGTGCCCACAGAGGGAGCATTTAGACCATCCCAGACAGACAGAAATCCTCCACCCTGAAATCCGAGTTCCAGGTAGCCCCCCCACCAGCTGACAAAAGGCAGCCCAGGGCCTGGACTAAGTTCATTAAGGCAGTCAGGCCACAAAGGCTGTAGTATTTGGATAATTCCTACAGCTGTACTGGTTCAGCGACAGTAGACTTGGGGTGCACATAATCCAGGGAGACACCAGTGGTAGCAGCCAAGCCAAAGGAAAGGGAAAAGTTCAAAGACATTGTTTTGCAACTTGTGTACCAGCTCAACCACAGTAAAATAAAGTACAAAGCAGACTCCTGAAGCCTCTGAGTCTAGGCTCAGAAGGCATTTCTAGACCCATCCTGGGCCAGAAGGAAACATGCTGCCCTGAAGGGAAGGACCCAGACCTGGCAGGACTCACCACCTACTGACTAAAGAGCCCTTGGCCTTCGAATAAACATCAGAGGTATCCAGGCAACAGTCACCACAGGCTTTGGGTGAGACTGGGTTGGCTTCAGTTGCGACCTGGTGCTGATAGCCATGAGGGAGTGCCCACATCACTCCTTCCTCAACTCCAGCAGCCCAGCACAGAGAGTGAGGGAAGAGAGTGAAAGACAATCGATTCCAGGGAATTCTCCTGTATCTTACCCAAGTCCACCAAGGTCCCAGGAGGACTCTGCAAGAGACACAGCATTACTGGACTTGGAGCATCCCCAGGCTGATAATGGCTACAGTGACCAAAGACTAGATCACAACATTCAATTCCCTTTCAGTATCTGGAAAGCCTTCTCACGAAGTATAGGTTCAAACAAACCCAGACTGCAAAGATTAAAATAAATACCTAACTCTTCAATGTCCAGATATTGATGAACATCCGCTAGCATCAAGAATATCCAGGAAAACATGACCTCACCAAATGAACTAAATAAGGTAGCAGTGGCCAATTCTAGAGTAATGGAGATAGGTGAATTTTCAGATAAGGAAGTCAAAAGAGCTGTCCTGAAGAAGTTTGATGAACTTCAAGACAACAGAGAGAAGGAATTCAGAAGCCTATCTGAGAAATTTAACAAAGAGATTGACATAATAAAGCAAAAAATCAAACAGAAATTCTAGAGCTTAAGAATTCAATTGGCAAACTGAGAAATTCCCCAGACTCTCAACAGCAGAATTGACCAAGCAGAAGGAAGAATTAGTGAGATTGAAGACAGGCCATTTGAAAATACACAGTCAGAAGAGAAAAGAAGAAAAGAAGAATAAATAAGAATGAAGCATGCCTACAAGATCTAGAAAATAGCTTCAAAAGGGCAAATCTAAGAGTTATTGGCCTTAAAGGGAAGGTAGACAGAGATATTGGGATAGAAAGTTTATTCAAAGAAATAATAGAGACTTTCCACACCTAGAGAAAGATATCAATATTCAGGTACAAAAAGGTCATAGAACACCAGGCAGCTTTAACCCAAACAAGACTACCTCAAGGCATTTAATAATAAAGCTCCCAAAGGTCACAGATAAAGAAAAGGTCTGAAGGGAAGCAAGAAAAGAAAAATTAATATATACAATATGCCAATACATGTGGCAGCAGAGTCCTCAGTGAAAACCTTATAGGCCACAAGAGAGTGCCATGACATATTCAAAGCGCTGAAGGAAAAAAACCTTAACCCTAAAATATTATATCTGGCAAAAATATCCTTCAAACATGAAGGAGAAATAAAGATTTTCCCAGACAAACACAGGCTGGGGGATTTCATCAACACCACACCTGTCCTACAAGAAATGCTAAAAGGAAATCTTCAATCTGGAAGAAAGGGACATTAATGAACAATAAGAAATCATCTGAAGGTATTCAATTCACTGGTAACACTAAGTATACAAATACAGAACACTCTGTTGGTGTAATTACAATATATAAACCACTTATGTAATATCTTGATTAGGAAGACTAAAAGACAAACCTGTCAAAAATAACTACAATAACTTTTTAAGAGATAGATAGTATAAAAAGATATGGACAGAAACAACAAAAAGTTAAAAAAGTGGGGGTAATGAAGTTAAAGCATAGAATTTCTGTTAGATTTCTCTTTGCTTGTTTATTCTTTGTTTGTAAGTAGAGCTGTCATAAGTTTAAAATAGTTGGTTATATATAAAATGTTTTTTGCAAGCCATATAGTAACATGAAATCAAAAAACCTGCAACAGATACATAAAATTGGAAGATATCCAATGTCTGTGGATTGGAAGAATTAGTATTGTTAAAATGTCCATACTGTCCAAAGCAATCTACTGATTCAATGCAATCTCCGTGAAAATACCCGTGGCATTCTTTACAGAAATAGAAAAATTAATCCTAAAATTTATATGGAATCATAAATGACCCAGAAAAGCCAAAGCCACCCTAAGCAAAAAGAACAAAACGGGAGAAATCACATTACCTGACTTCAAATTATACTACAGAGCTATAGTAACCAAAGTAGCATGGATTTGGCATAAAAACAGACACATAGACCAATGGAGCATAACAGAGAATCCAGAAATGCAAACATCTATAGTGAACTTATCTTCAACAAAGATAAGTTCACTTATTCTTTGCCAAGAATATATGGTGGGAAAAGGACAGTCTCTTCAATAAATGGTGCTGGGAAAAGTGGATATCCATATGCAGAGGAATGAAACTACACCTTTACCTCTCACCATATACAAAAATAAAATCAAAATGGATTAAAGACTTAACTTTAAAACCTGAAACTATTAAAATACTAGAAGAAAACACTGGGAAAACCCTTCAGGACATTGGTCTTGACAAGGACTTCTTGAATAATACCCCCAGAGCGCAGGCAACCAAAGCAATAAATGGGATCACATCAAGCTAAAAAGCTTCTGTACAGCAAAGTAAACAATCAACAAAGAGAAAAAACGACCCACAGAATGGGAGAAAATGTTTTCAACCTACCCATCCAACAAGGGATTAATAACTAGAATATATAAAGAGCTCCAACAACTCAATAAGAAAAAAATCAAATAATCCAATTTTTAAAATGGGCAAAGGATCTGATTAGACATTTCTGAAAAGAAGACATACGAATGGCCAACAGGTATATAAAAAAATGTTCAACATCATTAGTCATCAGAGAAATGCAAATCAAAACTATAATGAGATATCATCTCACCCCAGTTAAAATGGCTTTTATTCAAAAGACAGGCAATAATGAATGCTGGGGAGGATGTGCAGAAAGAGGAACACTTATACACTGTTGGTGGGAATGTAAATTAGGGCAACCACTATGGAGAACAGTATGAAGGTTCCTCAAAAAACTAAAAATAGAATTATCATATGACCCAGCAATCCCACTGCTGGATATATATCCAAAGGATGGTAATTCAGTATGTCGAAGAGATATCTGCACTCCCATGTTTATTGCAGCACTATTCACAATAGATAAGATTTGGAATCAATCTAAGTGGCCATCAACAGATTAATGGATAAAGAAATTGTGGTACCTATACACAATGGAATATTATTTAGCCATGAAAAAGAATGAAATCCTGCCATTTGCAACCACAGGGATGGAACTGGAGAACATTAAGTGAAATAAGCCAAGCACAAAAAGACAAATCTCACATGTTCTCACCCATATGTGGGAGCTAAATATTAAAAACAATTGCTCTCACAGAGACAGAGTAGAATGACAGTTACCAGAGGCTGGGAAGGGTAGTAGGGAAAAGAGGATAAAGAGGGGATGGTTAATGGGTGAAAAAATATCATTAGGAAGTTAGATAGAATAAACAATATTTAATAGCACAACAAAGTGACTATAATCAACAATAAGTTAGGGTATACTTTAAAATAACTAGAAGAGTAGAACTGGAATATTCCTAACACAAAGAAATGTTAAATGTCTGAAGTGATGGATACTCCAAATTACCTTGATTTGATTAATTCACATTGTATGCCTATATCAAAACATCACACGTACCCTGTAAAAATATACAATTATTGTGTACCCATAATAGTTTTTAAGATGTAAGGGAGAAAGGTGGTGGCGGGTTGTAAATTCATGGGATTTCTCCTGAGAGAGCTGAATTTTTCTGCAGGGGCATCCCCTACAGCAATGGACCCCAACCAAGGCACAAGAGAGTTGAGGTTCTGGGAAGCTGGGGAGGTAACCTGCATGCATGGTACAGCAGCAGCAGAGAGTGTGGCCATGGGCACAGACTCCAGAGAAGACAGGCCTGTGCCTACATCCTGGTTCTGTCCATTTCTAACTTGGTGACCTTGGGTGTGTGATTTACTCAGCTGTGAAATAGGAACAGTCGCAGTGTCTATCTTAGAGCCATCATGAGAATTAAAGGAGTTAATTATTTGTAAGGCATTTTCACACATCTGGCAAAGAGTCAGCATTATTTAAGTGCTTGGTAAAGGAAATAGCAGTTGAAGCAATTAAAACATCATCTCTTTTCACGAAAACCTGCTCTGGATTCCAGGCTTGAAGGAGGAGGCCTTTTTTTTTTTTTTTTTTTTTTTTTTTTTGGTAACAGAAAGACACACAAAGGATTACTGAGGTCTCTGACCGTAGAATCTTAACTCAATAACTTGGTCTAAGGAAGAATTGCAGTCTTGACCCCAGTATGAACTGAACTGAGCCTTACGTAAGAAGCTATGGGTTCAGCTCAAAGGTGGTAAGTAGCGGCCCCTACAGAAATGGAACATGGGTCTGTTCCTTCGCTTCAGTAGACAGTTGAGAACAAAGCCAGGAGACAGATGAGTCCCAGCCAAGGCCAAGAAAAGTGGAGTTTTTCCCCTCTCAGACTTCTCTGATTATCCTTTGCCTCTCTGAAAAGCAATCATTCCTTTTTATAGGTTCTTCAGAAAGAAATACAAGGTTATTAAGAACATTTTTTAATTCACATAGCCCAGATATTTCGGGATAACTGTGCCATAATTACTGAATTATGCATCCAGATTGTATACAAAATAAATTGCTGTGTATATCTAAACAAATGAAAAAGGAACTACAAGATTCCTTATAATTGCAGCTGCAATCACCTAAATGGATCATTAAAAAGTTTACAGGAGCACCCTGGGTGGCACTTTGTCTCCCGTGGAAGCTTTTGTGGCCTGAGGGTCATCTAACCGCATTCGTACAAATAGAAAGACAGGATCATGCAGGACAGTTTGCTTGCTAAATTCTTTTGAACTTACATTGCAACCTACTGACTTCTACTCAAAATAATGAAAATAAGAATTCTTTCAGTTTCATCCTAGTAAATGAATACATAGATACATGTGTGCAACATAAAATGACAACTTTTAAATTCAGTCATACTAATGAATAAATTGTGAGGATCAGAGTTTATTAAAAATTGTTTATTTCAGTTAACAAGTTTAGAATAAAAATCTCTTTCAAATGTTTGCAACTTAGACACTACATGTTTCTTTAAAATGCAAGTTAACATGCATGCCTCAGCCTGTGTCTCCCCCAGCACACCGTCACCCCTGCCGTTAAATATAACTTTATCTAGAAAAATAACAGGTGAGAAAACCTCGATAAAATATAACTTGTGTATAACTTGTGCTGGATGGAAATCCTGAGCGTCTATTACCTTTGTATGTTATTCATAAAAACATAAATGCATCCTAAAATGTTTTATTTAATGAGATAATAAATTTTCTTTTGAAAAAAAAAGAAGAAAATGAAGTCAGGAAAATGAAAAGAAGAATGCTTTCTAAAGAGACTAACAAAAGGCTTCTGATGTCACAAATTATATTGCCTTTCCACACAACTGTGCTCCCTAGTGGGAAGTTCTAAAAGGTTTAGTTTAAATTTTTTAGAAGTTTGTTTTATGTAAGCATCACCACATATGCCAAATGATCCATTAAGGGCGTTCCATTATAGCTTAAAGAGTTTTGAGTTAAGCGCACAGGGTACTGTGGCCGAAGATGCTAAGAAAACATGCAGCTCGATTTCCATTTGCTGTAACTCTGCAGGAAGATATTATCCACAGAACATTTGCTACATTAAGGCACGCATTTTATACGACGTCTTCAGAACTTTTCAGACGATTTGGATGCCTCCGACCCCACTAGACCAGAGTCCATCTGTCTTACCATTTGGAAAGTTCGTCAATTCCCCATTATTTATATATGGGGTCTGCATATGTGCGGTGTGCATTGCAAACATGTCTAGAGATCCAGGTTATAGCTTATGTTTTCATGAGGACTTGCTACCACCGTGAAACCCACTTTTCCTGGCCCACACCCCCAAGAGCCTCTGCCTTGAGTCCTTCTCAAGCTAGTAGTTTCAGAGTTTGCAGTGTGGATAATTCCAACTTTTATCCTTATTATCCTGCTCTTGTGTGTGCCATCATGTATGTGCTAATTATCCTGCTCTTGTCTACAGTCAGGTGTCCCGGAAACACCTCTGAGGGCAGAATTACATAAGCAGCGTCTGCGTGCTTGGGAAGAAAACTGATAGCTGCACATCACCGAGAATGCCCTGGCACACTGAGTGTGCCCTGAGAATGTTCCGCCACATAAGCCCCTGAAGGCTGTTCAGAGTCAATGGTGCAAAAATATCCCCAGTGGATTTTGAACATGTGCAATGTTGAAAGAGGGAGACATCAGATACCCAGAAGGGCAAAGTGAAAGATGCCTGTCTTCAAGGCATTTATTGGAGGAAGTTTAGACCGCTTCACTTCTGGAAAGTGTGGTTCTGCCACAACGATCCTTTGTGTTTTACTTTCTTTCCACTCATTCGCTTTCACCAGAAATCACTATACTCGGTTAGACAATATGGAAAGAAAGGCAAGAAAGAACCCAGCTAGTTTCAGGAGAGTCAAGAGTGGAACAGGTGGGATTTGAGCATTTATCTTTAAAACGTTGCACAAGTGGAGAGGAGTGAAGGTCACTCTGAGAGGGTGACAGTAGGATGGATAAATCATAAAGACGGGAATTGCCATGAGTGTCCAAGAGACAGTGAGTACAAGTGCTTCATTGAGTCAAAAGTTTGCTTAGGTTAAGGCCAAATAAGAAAGGTTCTTGAATGGCAGCCTAAGGGGTTTGGAATTTATCACACAGACAGTAAGTCGTCATTAAAGGCTTTTGATATAATAAAAAACACATTTTGGGAAGACTTATTTGAGAGTGCAGAAGAGATCCGGAGGGATAGGATAAGAGGTAGAAAACTGGAGAACTGGAAGGAGCAATATGTCCCTAGGCCAAACCTCTCCCCTTGGCTGCACGTGGTGCCTTGGGCTCAGAGGGGGAAATCCAAGCAAAGGGAAAAATGGGCAACTACCTCAACCACTCTCATCCCCGACTCCCCAGGGCTAGTCCAGCCACAGCCCCTAGAACAAGCACCCCCCAGAGAAGCCCAAGTCCAACCGGAGGACAGGCTTTGTGCCCCTCCTCTCTCGTTCACTTACTGAAAACGCATAGCTAGCTAAGGAGAAGTACTTTCTTTTCAGGGAACCAGTTTCTCTTTAACTGATAAGAGTCTTTTAAGACCAATAAGTCTCTGGCTGGAATAGAGCCAATGCGCTATATCTGACTTGCCCTGGAAAAAAGGCCTTAGTCTACAGAAACGCCTTATCAAAGGTACTAATTTTTCTGTGTATTCTTCATGCTATATCCAGCCTTACTGAAGTTTTCTCCCACCTGCCTAATATTAATAAGTTTTAAGTCCAAAATTCTGCTTAATATTAGTTCAGACATGCCGGGCTCATTCCTGCCCTCTTTCCAAGTGGACCTGCCTACTTCAGCTTGTCTCTGGTGCTGCCCGTGTCCAGTGGCCACAGCAGCTCTGACTCTCTGTCCTCAAAGGATGCCGTCAGCTAAGGAAGTTGGAGAGGGATTGCAGCCATCTAGCCATGAGGAGGCGAGCGTCTGAAACACATGAGAACAGTGGAAGAAAGAAGGAGGCATCAAAGACAACAGGCCTGGTTTCCGCTGCTGTATCACAGTGACAGTGCCACGTGGCCAATTCGCTCCAGAAGACAACACCATGTACAGAGCATTTCCATGGGCCCCTGTGATAGTCAGAAACGTGTCAATGGAATTAAATCTTAAAATGCCTTGATAGCGCACGTATTAGGTTCTAAGGCCTGGAAACTCAGAGTAACTATTTACACAAGCAAAGAGATAAAATGGGAGAGAATTTGCCTCTGCTTCTCTTCTTTCAAAGTGATTTAAATTGGGTCATTGGAGAAGAACTCAGAATGCCGGCTCTCAAGAATTCTTCATGAGCAAATCCAGGTTGATCTCATTTCTTTCCTGTAATACAAATTGGAAATTCGTGTATCATAATCTATTTTAGAAAATATTTACATTCTAAATGAAAATGAGAGAAGGCAAAGAACAGAAAAATGGAAATGTTAATGGAATACAGTGAAAGATAACACGTTGTTCCACCTGTCCATAATCCCACCACACGAAAGTAAGATTTCTATAAGTAGACTCAACCCAAAGTCCTGACAACGGAGATGTGTCTGATGATGACACCAAAGGATGTGTCAAGGAAGGTCTGAGTTTGCTCTTTTTGTAAACATTTATTAAGTATGTTTTATATACCAGTGACTTACAAAAGCTTAAGAGGATTGAAAAGATTTAAAAAAAAAAACATTTCAACAATAGTAACAATCCAATTTCTTGTGACAAGTGCAATAAACGTAAAATGCTATGGAAACACTGTTTCCATAAACAGTGGAAACACTGTTTTCTGTTTTCAGAAAACAGAGCGATGGAAGATAGACTTCCTAGAGGAAGTGACCTCCGAGTTGGGATGTTGCGGGTGAGTGGGACTTAGCCAGGCACATAAACGGGCACCGCAGGAGAACGCAGCGGCTGGCACCACGGCTCGGCGCTGCGACTGGTCACAGAACACACAGGGAACTACACATCATTCCGTCAACGAGACACAGAGTTCAAGGGAGGAAACGGTAAGGGGGGAACAGAGAACGAGGGGGGGAAGGGCCAGACCACAAAAGACTGTGTGTGCCATGTTAAGGGTTTGGGATTTATCAGGAAGGTGAAGGAAAGTCATGAGGGATTTTAAGAAGGAATGGACATCATCAGATGTGTAGCTGAGAATCTTCACTCTGGTGTCAGAGCTGAAGACAGGCTAGCCTGGCGCTGGAATGGAGGCAGTGAAACTAGGCAGGAATCTAGGGAATATTCCAGAAGAGAAATGACAAAGCCCTCAATCAGGATGGTGAGAGAGGGAATACAAAAGAAGGGGTGGGAGGAGATGAGAAATAGGTGTGCTCAGCAGGAGCTGGGCACCTGATTAGGCAAAGGGCGAGCAGAAGGATCCGTAGCTTCTGAATTGTGCAATCGGTGGAGGATGCAGCAATTCTCCAAGAGGAGGAGGATGCGGGGAGGAAAAACTAAATTTAGATCTGGAATTTGTCTGTGAGTTATCCAAGAAGAAACTTCTTGGTCTTTCCTAATATTCAATCTCAAAGGCTTACATCCAAACCTCCTTATATTTCATGTCAAACTGTGAAGATATCATCCACAAAAACAATTTATCTCAGACTTTAAGATATACTAATGTTTTCCATAGATACCAACTTTTTTGTTAATGTATTCCATAAATATACTACCTATATAAAAAGTACTTCCTATTTTTTCTGGAAAGGGCTCCTTGCCCTGCACTTCTGGAATTTACTGAGAATCTTACTGCTTAGGATTCCTTAATCTAGGAAAAAACTCATTTATATTATTGTTTTTTTCAATTTTTTAAACAAATTCTTATCCAAATACTTGCATTTTTAATAGGCTACAGTACAAAACATTGTCCAGAACTTTTTGCAAAGTCTAAATATTATCCCCCAGCACCTACACTTCCTTACAGTCCTCTAATAAGTTACTCAAATATACTTCTTGATCAAAGCCAGGAAACATTCCTTCCACAAAGCTTACACAATACAGCAAAAATGACTTTCAGTTTATTGTACGGATGTTGAGTCAAAAGTAGTCCTTGTATAGGAAGAAGGCTCACATTTTTTTTATTTCAGCATATTACGGGGGTACAAATGTTTAGGTTACGTATATTGCCTTTGCCCCGCCCGAGTCAGAGCTTCAAGCGTGTCCATCCCCCAGACGGTGCACGTCACACCATTATGTGTGAATATACCCATCCCCTCCTCCTCCCCCGCCTGCCCGACACTCGAAGGTCACATTTAAAAAAAGGCAAGATGTTAGTCTAAATGGAGCGTGTGCACTGCCATTAATAAGCCTTACAAATTATTACCCATATTAATACTTTTATAGAAGCACTTCAAAAGATTCCAGAGTGTTAAGTTTAAGACCACATTTGAGCAGGATTAGTCAAAAGGCCCCATTCACCTGTGAACTAAAAATGAAGCCCTAAACCCCCTGCTGACTGAATGGACCCTCTCTTGGCCAAGGGAACCCCAGGAAAGCCTTAAAACTGAGTTCCCATCCATGACAAGAAAGGTCAGCACGCCTCATTATATGCCCTTCCTTTTGGAGTTTAGACACAGCAATTGACTAATATTAATGTTAAAATAGATATTATAAGACTCACAGAACAGACTCTTTGTGGCAATGAGATACCAAATTACAAACAAGGCCCGAGGCCATGCAAGGCGAGGGTTAAGTCATGCCTGCAAACTGCCAGCCTTGCCAAACAGGTCATTTTGACCCAGCTATCCTTATGCTAACTTAAACATCCCTTTCTGCTAACTCCAAGTTTTTAGACAAAGCTTTATTCCTTTAACCAATTGCAAATTAAAGAATCTCTGCACCCATCTAATAATATAACCTGTAAGCCGCCCCGCCCCAAGATATCCTGCCTTTTTGGGCCAAACCAACATATACCTTCCACGTATTGATTTATGTCTTTGCCTGTAACTCCTGCCTCCCTCAAATGTATAAAACCAAACTGTAACCTGACCGCCTCGGGCGCACTTTCTCAAGACTTGAGACTGTATTTCCCTGGACTGCGGTCATTCATATTGGCTCAGAATAAACCTCTTTAAATTATTTTACAGAGTTTGGTTTTTTCCATTAACACACTCAATGCCTCTGATCCAAGCCTGCGGGTAATGTCTGTGTCGAGCACCTCTCTCAGCCTCCCTCCTGCCCCCTTCCTGCCCTCTCGCCGGCTCCCTGCCGTCACTCACCCCTCCTCTGTTCCCAGCCCAGCAGCCACTCTTGAGTCTTTGAAATCGCTGAGCCAGTTATAGCCCTCCTCTGCTCAGAGGCCTCCGGCAGCTTCCTCCTTCACTCAGAGAAAAAGCCAAAGTCCTCAAAACAGCCTTCAAGGCCTTACAAGATGCACCCTCACCCTCGTCTCACCCCCTCACCCACTATTACTCTCACCTTTGCTCACGGCTTCGGCCCCACTGGCTGCTGTGGGGCCTGTGCCCGGACTGTGCCCTCCGCTGGGAACACTCTTCTCCCAGATCCTTTCATGACAAAGTCACCCACATCTTCCCTCAAGGTCACCTTCTGAGTGGGGTCTTTCCTGTTAACCCTATTTAAAACTGATTCACACCACTCTCGCCCCCCCAAAGAGTCTGACCCCCAAAACCTCTGGCTCAATTGTTTTCATAGCAAAAAAATTTTAACATATGTCACTTATTATTAATTTTTGGTCTCTTTACACTAGCATGTAAACTTGATGAGAAGAGGGATGTCTCTTCTTAGTTTTGTTCTTGAGTACTAGCACCTAGAACAGTGTTTAGCACCTAACAGGCTCTCAATAAACGTTTGTTGAATGAATGTGAGTGCATAGTAAGGGGATTCTTCATTGCTAACAAGAGTTTTCTGTCTCCAGGTCTTATAGAGAGTTTTTTTTAAGATGAAAAGACCTGTGTCTTGCTCTCAAGCACAGTCGAGGTAGGAAGACCAGAAAGTGATTACATCTGACAAGGGTGAGTTAAGAGCTACCTTCCAGAAGGAGGGACATTTGAGCTCAGTCTTGAGGATAAGAATGATTTTGCCAAGTGGAATACGAGGAACGAAAATTTCAAGTTGAGGAGAAAGAAAGAATTCAGGCCTACAGGCATAGAGAGGCTGGAAGCCACTTCAAGGTCTTCTTAGCCATCTGTCTGCGTTAATTCCAATGAACGTAAGTGACTTTTGAAAAGTATAAAGAAATGAATAAATGTAAGGACTATTGTAATTACTTTTATCCTTTGGAGGCTGAACTTGTACGATCTGTATTTCATCCCAGAATTATCAAAAATAGTATAGGGTACTAGGGGCATTTCCCCTTTGGTTGACCATAGAGAAACTTAGTACTTAGGTATCATTCGTTCCTAAAAGGATAGAATGTTGGAAACTTCTCTCTACTTCTGCATCACATCACATCATATACAACTCTTTAACTGACCTCACAGTCTCCCCAGAAAAAAATGAAGAAATGCAAAAAAATGAGTGAAAATACAAAAGGGGAATCTAATGACTATTAAAACATTTCCCTTTTCTCTGCAGTTGTTCTTAATGTTCATAGGTTCTGGACTCTTTTAAGAATCCATGAAAGCTGTGGACTCTTTCTCCAGACAATTGCACACAGGCACTCTTGGTCAGGGTTCAGTCCAAAGAACAGAATCCACCCAGGAACTGTAGTTTTATCTTTTGACCCATTACGGGATGGGAAGCACACTGGAAAGAGGAAGGTTATTTTTTAAAAAGCACGTAAAAGGAGGTGAATAAGAGGCATGTGCAGAAATGTCTGCATGCATGTAAATATGTCCATGGGCTTCAGGATCAAAACTTCTCTGTAGAAATAGAAATCTTAAAAACAGTAAGCCCAGGGCAAGAGATAAGAAGGAGAACAAAGCACTCTGAATTAAGCGCCAAAGAAAAACAAGTGGCAATTTTTTCATTTCAACCTTTCCAGCTTACAGCCGCCCTGGGAAGTCTGAATAATGAAACCAACAGAAGATGCGAAAGTCAGAGTATACAGGTCTGTGATTTGATCTTCAATTTCCTCATCTGCGAAACTGGTATAATAACAAATCCTATTCTACCTACCTCCTGGCACTGCTGTGACAATCACAATAGTCAGCATATGTGGAAGAGCTTGTAAGTGCTTACGCAGGACAGCTATTATTATTGTCATCTGATCCAGGATATAGGTTACTTTCAAGGAATCAATAGTTACTTCCATAACCCAAGGAAGTAAGGAAAAGCTCTTACTTACTACAGTGCCCTAATCACTTAATAGTAAATAGTGCATTATAAAATTAGCTGCTCCAACATAAGCCCCCTAAATAGTACCTGACTGATCCAGTAGCATTTCCACTGACAGACATCTATTAAGCATGGGTGAACCATCAATGTGGTTATTGAACACATGTATATGGAAGGCCAGATGTATCGGAAGACTACTGAAATGGAACAAGTGCAGGGAGCTGACGTTCCCCTTTCTCCTCTGAATGCATTTTAAACTCAAAAGATCCCCTCTGAATTCACCACCGTCCCCTTTGCCCAAACCTTCTCCCCACTCCTTTCTATTCTCACCATTCATAGCGTAGGGCCCACCTGGCCAGCTTCGGTAAGTTCCAGTCCACCGTCACCCTTCCCCAACTCCCACATTCAGTGAATAGCAGATCCCTTTCCAGTTCTTTGCCTTTAACTCACTGATACAGTTTTTGTCCAGGCTCTCTTCATCTCTTGAAGAAATAATGGCAGAATCCTCCTAATGTGTACTCTTTACATTGGGAGCAGGTTCTCTACAGGTAAATTAGTGTGTTGCTCAAATCCAATAAAGGTTTACCAATTTTTATCTTGCATCATCTACCAATTACTGACAGAAATGTACTAGAAATCTCCCACTATAGTGATGGATCTGTCCATTTTACCTTGTAATTATGTCAATTTCAGTGGTTTAAATATAAGTTGCATTGCTACATGATTAAAAATTTAGGATTGTTAATTCTTGTGGTTTCCTCTTGAATTATTCTTTTTATCAAAATGTAGTAATCCTCTTCAGCCTAACAGTGCTTTTTGCCTTAAGGCCCAGGTTGCTCCTAATATGATTAGGCTAGCTTTCCTTTGCTTAGTATTTAGCAGGTGTATCTTTTTCTTCTGTTTAATTTTCAATGTTTTTTTTAGATATGTCCATTGTAAATTACGTACAGCTGGCTTGGTGTTTCTGTTTTTGCCTTTTGACTATAAAGAATGTTTAACCTGTTCTAATAATCTCTGGATAATAAGCAGTGAGTTTAATGTAATTGTATTTATTGTGCTTATTTCTGCCATTTAATTTTATGCTTTCTCTTCATTTCTTTTCTATGCTTTTTTCTCCTTTCTGCTTTCTCTTGGTTTCATCGAGTTTTATCTATTCCTTTTCTCTCCTCTACATATTTGGAAGTTATAAATCCTATTCCTATTCTTTTAGTGCTTAGTGTTTAAGGATTTTGACAAGGTGTCCCCATTTCTGGTTATGCAAAAATAGGGCAGTGAGGCTGGGGTGATGGGAGTGGTACCCAGCAAAGATGAGGGCAGTAGCGATGTTCCCCAATTCCAAGCCTGGCCACACACATCTGGTACCATCTGTCTCTCTCCAGCATTAGCAGGGTATATAGCAGCTGCGTATGTGTCAAAGGCAGTAGTGTCACAAAGTGGAAGCAGCCTGGATTACTGAGTCATCACTCTAAACACAGTCACCTTGAAATTTCAGGCTTTATTTGTTACCTCAGCATAGTTGAAAGTATATTTAAAGTCTGAAGATTAGCAGTATCTCTAACCTGAGATGACCTCAGAGTGATTTAAGTCCAGACATCCCCTTCCCATGTTACATATTACGATTGTGCGGTGATTTAGTTCCATCTTGATTTTACCACCCTTCAAAGTCATGGCCGTTGTTGCTTTACTCAGCTGATACTTACAAATATTGAGATGCATGTTCACCCTTGGTTCCATCTCACTGCTTCCTTCTGAGCTTGATTTCCTTCCTCCAGAAGTACCTCTTACACCGATGTTTTTAATCAAGAGTTTTGTTGGTTGGCAAACTAATTCAGTCTTTATCTCTAAATGTCTTTATTTTATGTTGCCTCCTGAAATATAGTTTAACTGAGTATAGAAATTTTGTTAACCATGATTTTCCCTCAACACTTTGAGAATATTATTCTATTATATCCTAGCATCTATTTTTACTGATGCTTTTATCGGTTTCATAATTATTCTTTTGTACGTGAGCTGTATTTTTTTCTCTGGTTGCTTTTAAGATCTGTTTGCCTTGTTGTTTTGAAGTTTCATCAGGATGTGTTTAGATGTGGATTTATTTTATTTATTCAGCTCAGGCCAAATTGCATTTTTCATCTGATTTATGAAATTTAATCAATTTATGGCTTTAATCGATTTTTGAAAGTTTTAGCCATTAACTCTTAGAATATTTCCCTTTCCTTTCTTTTTCTTCTTTCACTTAAAACTTCTACTAAAAATATGTTGGGCCTTCTAATTCTGTCCTCTACATCTCTAAATTTCCCTTTAACATATTTCCATCTCCTGGTCTTCCTGTGCTGTATTCCTGGTAATTTCTTGAGATCAGTCTGCTAGTTCCCTAATTTTCTCTTCATCTCTTTGCTAATTCTCTTTAGCTCTAGCTAGACTTTATCTTGCCTGCTGAGATTTTTTTCTATGACCTTTGTTTCTAGATATTCTCTTTGGTTCTTTTTCAGATTTATCTGGACACATTTTGATAGTCTTGTTCACTTTTTGATAACTTATTTTATGTCTTTGGTCATGCTGTAGTCTCTGTCTGATACTTCTGTTACTAAACACGCTTGGAGTCTAATGCCATTATTTATCTTCTTGGCTGACTCCTTCATGATATGGACTATTTCATATCAGGTTCAGTCCCAGTTCCATAATTTAATAGTCATGTTATCTTGGGTAAATTATTTAACTTAATTAAATTTAGTTTCCTGCTCTGTAAAACAGAATTAGAGATAAAAGCACTTGTCTCAGACTATTATGATAAGTACTAAATAAGATAATATGTATAAATCCCTTACTATAGAGACTCAGGTCTGAAAACATAAACTTTGATACTAGTATTCAGCTCTAGATTATCTCTAGTACCCATCACAATGCCCGGCATTTAGTTGTCATTCAGTAAATGTTTGGTAAATGAAAAAACTTTTTTTTTTTTTTTGAGATGGAGTCTCGCTCTGTCACCTGGGCTAGAGTGCCATGGCATCAGCCTAGCTCACAGCAACCTCAAACTTCTGGACTCAAGCGATTCTCCTGCCTCAGCCTCGCAAGTAGCTGGGATTACAGGTGCATGCCATCCCGCCCAACTAATTTTTCTATTTTTAGTAGAGATGGGGTCTCGCCCTTGCTCAGGCTGGTCTCGAACTCTTGAGCTCAAGGGATCCTCCCACCTCTGCCTCCCAGAGTGCCAGGATTATAGGCATGAGCCACCACACCACCTGGCCTGAAAAAAATTTTAAGTTAAACAATTCATGGTAAATTTTACCATAACGAATTATCCAAATACTCCTGGAGTGTACTATACTTGTACTGTAAATGCCTAACTTACAAATATCTCAAACATCCATTCATTGATTCTATATATAAGAACAGCCACTGTCCTGGTGATGAGATAAATGGCAATGAATGTTAAAAAGTTCCTGTTTTCCAGTGGAGAGGAGCTGACAGTAGATAAATCACATATTAGGTAAGTAGATAGAGAAGAAAGGGAGGGATGGAGAAAGAAAGAAAGAAAGGAAGGAAGAAAGGAAGGGAGGGAGGAATGAATCATGATTAAGGCTTGTTAAGAAAATTGAACTAGTGTGGTTGGGTCAGTAGTCTAGATGGTCTTTCTCTACAGTGAGTTGAGCTGAGATCTGGAGGATAAGATCTGAGCCATTTGGAGGTATGAACAAGAGCATCCCAGGCAAACGGGACCCAATACACAGGCTCTGAAGGCGCAAGCTTTGCTCCTTCAAGAAGCGCGGGGAGGCTAGCGCGACCGGAACGCAGCAGGGTTAGGCGGAGGGTGGTCTGAAATAAGGACAGAGACGTGGCTGTGTGCCAGATCATGGAGGGCTTTGTAAACCACAGTGAGAGTCTCTGGAGTTTATTCCACACATCCTGGGAAACCACTGGAGAATTTTAAGTAAGAAAATGTCATCCTCCAAGTTTTATTTTTAAAAATATCTCACTGGCTGATGAATGTTTGAGATGGAGAACTGTTTGAGAAGATGCAGCAAAAATGAAAGCTGGGCAGTTGTATGCTTCCTGTCTGGTTCCCAGTCCTCCCGAAACTGCTGTTGCTGCCACCACCGCCGCCACCGCCGCCACCGCCGCCACCGCCGCCACCGCCGCCACCGCCGCCACCAGTGTCCACACAAAAAGTTCTGGTCTCATGGTGCCATCTGGTGGCCAGAGTGGGAACTGTTTGATCCTATAACCTGAAAATACCCACATCTTTTCAGAATACCCCCCAAAGTCTCCGCCTCTATTCAAATTCTTTCAATTTCCACTTTTAAAAGCATCTGTTATTCAATTCATTTATTTATTTTCTCTTTGTTTTTATAAATATGAAAACAATGGGATAGTTTGTTATTTTTCATTATAAGTAAAACAAAGTCTGGACTAGGCTCTAATGGACTAGGTTATAATCTTATGAATGAAATTTACCGTTAGTCATAACAAGTCTCATGGAAAAATGAGCATTAGGTTATCCCTCTTCTTAAAAACCACTTACAAACACTTCTAGAACATAACTAAGGAATAAATAACATAATTTATGATGTCACTTTATTAAAGAGGTTGGAAGTCAAGCTCCAGTATATATTTTTAGTTCAAAATGTGGGCCTAGATATATAATCATAACATCTGGAACAGCTGGGTGAGTGCTGAAAGTTCAGGATTTTTTTTTCCTTAAGAAAGTAGCAATTTGAAAGATGAGGCTTTGTTTCAAATGGGAAGGCTATTTATAACTGGCAGTTGGCAATTGTGGAAGATAGCTCTGGCTACTTTAGATGTTGTATGTGAAACGAACTGCCCTTTTCAAGAGTATAATGGTCAAATCAGAAAACTTCCAACTTTTTCTTGGCTAATACAAAGCAGCTTTTTTATACTAATTTTAAAATACGACACCAGGGTCACCAACCCCCTTAGAGAGAATTTTCCACTTGCAGTAATGTGACTAATTGCAATAAGGAGACCTGCTTCTCTCCGCTGATATTTTCTTGTCCATCAAATTGAAAGATCTTAAAAGCAATGCTTACTCACTCAACTTTATTCAGGAAACTTTGACACATTATAGCAAGTCTGTTAAAAATTTACTTCACTGGGCATAGAGATCTCCCACTTCTTTGCCAGGCAGAATTGAAGCAGTGAATTTTTACTCCAGATATAATTAGATTGACTCTTACTTTGGGAATACTGTTGGATCCTTGCACATCAAAGTGAGATCTGGAGAAGCAACAGCAAAATTCTTTCTGGAAAAATTAGTCGTGATTTTCAGTAGCTGTTAGAGGATGGTAATGAGACAGGCCTGTGCTCTTGGTAATGATCTTCTTTTTTTGTGGCCCATCCGTACTGTTGTGTTATCCCAAAGCACCTTGCCTCGTGGGCATACTCAACATGAAACGAGTTAGGGGTCTCAGCCTTTTCCTTAGCAGAGACTTGCCACAGAATCTCTCACCACCATCAGCAGCAATTAGCACTAATTGGTACCCTGGGCACCCGTCGAAAGGCGAGGTCAGTGATGGAGTGAACAGGCAGAAGGAATTACCCTTTCGCCTCTGGGAAGTGAACTTATTGGTTCTATGTGGCGCTGCTCTGTTCCTGCTACCTCAGATGGGCCTGGGAGGTGGATTAAGAAGGAATTTATTCTCCGAGGCTGTCAAACAGGAGTATTGAGGAAGGTCAGTTCACTGAGTGGGCAAAACAAAGCAGCTGAGTTATGACCACGGAACAGCCATAAATAGGTCTCCCCGCCTTCACCCCACATTACCTCACCCCTTCCTATCTCTTCTCCTCGCTTTCAGTTTCTCCCTATAATATTATAAATCCAATCAAAGCAAGTGCCCTGTCAGCATTTTTCTCTTCTTTGCCTCGGAGTGCACACTGTTGATACTCATTATTGTGCAACCCAGGTCACCTGGTGGCTGCAAGGAGATGTTGTCATTTGTCTTTGCTTTGCTTCTCTATAAATTTATTCTACCTACTTCACAAGAGATGAGAGAGTAACATGAAAATAAAGAGGACGAGACCCGTGCAACACTTAGGTCTTTGCAGAATATTAATTCTACTAAGTGCCCCTTTGTTTGTAATTCTAATACCTTTACCATAGCTACTTTAAGTCGGGGGGCTGAAAAATCCTTGAGAGAATTATTAGGGAACAATTAATAATCCTTTCCTCTGCTACAAGTCACTGCCAGATGACTTGGCATCACTCACAAGACAACAGAAGGCAACGGAATGTTGGCCTCCTGCCACCTTATAAAACTCACCCCCCCTTCACTTAATTCAGATGCCAGCACTTTTCTGAAGGCTGAGCAGAGAGGAATAGAAAAGGGAGTGGGCATTTGATTAAGAAAATCATGACAAATAAGTGATAGTATCTGGATATCAGTCAGTGCCCTTCTGTCTTCCTAACAAGAGCAACAGGCTTGAAACTGAACAAAAACCATTTGCTTTCCATCTTTGCACTACTTAGCAAACACTTCTTGTTTGAGTTTTTAAGCATTCATTTGGGAGAAGAGAACCTAGAAATGGTTGACCTAGAAATAATTCAGCCTTGCAGAGATGCCTGAGCCCAGACATTAGCCAAAGCCAAGAGGGACCTTTTAGAACCATTTGTAACTAGATCGATATGTCAACTGGTCCTGCCCTCAACTCACTCAAGTTTTTGTTGGAATTGAAAGATGAGCCTAGAAACAAAGTTGCCAGAAGGTGCACAGTTGTCACAGATAGAGTCAGGAGACAAATCTGTTTTCTCTAGTCTTCCTTTTCCTTCCTAGAAGGATTCCAAGGTGAGTTGATGAGCTATCTGGCCTAGGCACCTTTTTATTCTGAAAGACTAGTAAAACACCTAACAATAGAGAATGCTTAACAGCTGTGTGTTATGTGAAAGAATGGATAAATGACCAAATGGTCACTTAAAGGTCACTTTACAGCAGCTGAGTTCATTCCATCCAACCAGATGGATGCTCTTTGCTGAAATCCTAGAGCAAAATGAAAAATGTATAACATTAGCCAGAGAAGAGACACACTTTCATTTATTCAATCAACAAACATTTATTGGCCCCTGTGATGTGCCAGGCCCTGTGTTAGACACTTGGGTACAAAGATTAAAAAAAAAAAAAAAATAGACTCTGCCTCAGTAAGAATTCAGTTTAGTTGAGGGCATAAGCCAGAACAAATATAGACAAAGCAATGTGAAATAGCCATCCTAGACTACATCACGAGAGTAGGGGGGAAGGGGCTGCCAGCTCTGGGAGTTTGTAGAGGAGGGACCTCTGAGGTGGGTCTTTGCAGAGTGAGTGTGGAACTGAGATGAGAAAGCGAAGGGCGCCCCAGGCTCAGAGGGCAGACAGCAGAGCAGAGACGGGACTGTGAGAGAGCAGGGTGGGCTTGTGCAGAGGAGGTCGCTGAGCATCCGGCTCATGAGGGGAATGGAATGGGGTCGGGAAGAAAGGAGGCAGAGCCGGTGGAAGGAAAGAGAAAGGAAAGTGATGGGGACTGAGAAAGCTTGGCATGATGGTCTGACCAGGGCCTGCGTTCCACCCAGAACCCAGGTTTGACTCCAGCTTACAGGCAGCAGGTGCCATGAAAGAGTTTCAAGAAGGGAGGTGACATGGTCACATCATCTGGGAGAACAATTTCACCAATCTGGTCAGCAGAGCAGCGTCTCTTTTGTTCCCTGTTCATTCTTTGAGCGTCCTTCTGGAAGCTTTGAATGAATGAATGTTTCCAGACAGATACTGTAAGATTTTATTTTTGCCTTTTTAAAATTTTTAAGTTTTAATTATTATGGGTACATAATAGTTGTATATATATATGGGGCACACGTGATGTTTTGACACAGGCATACGGTGTGTAATAATCAAATCAGGGTAATTGGAGTATCCATCATCTCAAGCATTGATCATTTCTTTGTGTTGGGAACATTCTAGTTCCACTCTTAGTTATTTTAAAGCACACAGTAACTTACTGTTGACTGTAGTCTCTCTGTGGTACTACCAAATATTAGATCTCATTCATTCTATCCAGTTATATTTTTGTACCCATTAACCATCCCCACTTTATCCCGCTCCCACTACCCTTCCCAGCCTCTGTAACCATCATTCTTCTCCGTCTTCATGAGGTTATTTTAATTTTTAGCTCCCACCTCTGAGTGAGAGAACAAGCAAAATTTGTCTTTCTGTGCTTGGCTTATTTCACTTAACATATTCTCCAGTTCCATCCATGTTGCTGCAAATGACAGGATTTCATTTCCTTTTTATGGCTGGATAATATTCCATTGTGTATATGTACCAGGTAACGCAGTGTATGGGAAGACGTCAGTCAAAAGATACAAAATTTCAGTTAGAGAGGAGGAATAAGTTCAAGAGATTTATTCCAGCAGTCCCCAACCTTTTTGGCACCAGAGACCAGTTTCATGGAAGATAATTTTTCCACAGACTGTGGGAGGAGGGGAGAGGCGGAGCTAGGCGGTGATGCGAGCCATGGGGAGCGGCTGTAAATACAGATGAAGCTTCGCTCACTCACCCGCCGCTCACCTCCTGCTGTGGGGCCCTGGTCCTAACAGTCCGTGGAGGGGTTGGGGACCGCAGTATTATACAACATGGTGACTGTAGTTAATAACAATGTATTATAGCCTTGAAAATTGCTAGGAGAGTAGATTTTAAGTGTTCTCACCACAAAAGAATTGATAAGTATGTGAGGTAATGCATATGTGAATTACCTCAATTTAGCCATTCCACAAAGCGTACACATTTCAAAACATGTTGTGCCCGACAAATATAAACCATTTTATGTGTCAATTAAAAATATATATGTAAATTTTTAAAAATAACACAGTATGGACAATGCATTGAAGTAGAAGAAAAACATAATCTGGGAGACTGTTTGACAGCCACCTTAAAGGCAGTATTTAGGAGGTAAAATGATACATCGTGATGAAGAAACAATGGTTGATAAAATGCCTCTTGAAAGAAGACTAGAACCTCTGTTTTTACTCCAAAAAAGAAACACTTGGTCTTCAAAATACTCTGGAAAATTTCATCCGTATGTTGAAGTATTATATGCTTGAAGGCAAGAAGCGAATGGCATGTTTCCTATTTGTGTCAAAAATAGCAAGAAATACTTTAATCCAGAGGAGTCTCACAAAGATCGAGGAAAGTATTATCTTAAAATATTGTAATTTCTCTAAAGTCTAGGTTGTGTTTTCTGTGCCTTTGGCGTATGAGAAAGCAAATGCTACATTAGAATTAAGGATTAAAAAGCATTTCCATGATAAAACTCCACATTCATTGGCTCCTAACTTCTGGATTTTAAATGCAATCTTGGTTTTATCTCACCTAAGAAGAAGAGTGTGCATTTGGTTTTCTTATTAGAGTCTGAGCTCAAAAACCTGTGCAACTACTTAAGGTCCAGAAACAACTTACAATGATAGAAAGGTGAACCATATTTCATAGGAATGTGAGACGGCAGGTCTGGGCCAGCAGCCCGCCCCTCCCTCAACCTTGGCCTTGCAGGCATTCGCCTCCTCTGCCTCAGGCCTCAGGGATCCAGACCCGTACATTATTCATTTTGCCTTTGGCACCCAGCGCACACCTTTCAAATACAGGGACGGATGGATGGACATAGCTATGCTAATAGTCACTTCCCCATTGCAAAATGTACCTGAAAATCACATTTTCCCCAGCTTCCCCTCAGGCATTTTAAATACTCAAAACCAGGTAAATTTTTCAATTTTACACTGAAATTAACAAGTACTCTACTGTGCAGGAGTTTTACTCAATTCCAAAAGGAAAAAGTATTTTTAAAAAGTTATAAGCAGCTTACATATGGTTTTGCACAATAAGCTATTTCACTTGGTTTTTAATCTGTATCAAAACTGGACAGTAAAATTTTTACTACTTCCTAACTGGTTCTGGCAAAGGTTTGATTCTATGTCCTTACTCTCTCTGTTCTTTCACAAATCTCAGGAAATTAAGGATAAAATGTGTGTTAACAATGTTTATGTTACAAATGCAAACATAGGGAAGTCAGGAAGCATTTTAACAAGGAAACATTTAATAGTCATTTTAATTCATACATGCTGCTCTCATGTAAAAACCATATATTCTTGTCCTGTTTTCCAAATATATGGTTTATTGAGGAACTGATATGTCTATGTAAATCCTCGTTCACAGGAGAATCCTTATCTTTGCTTTCGTTGAATTTGTAACCCAAATAAATGGAGTTACTCAATTGTTTCACATGTAACATTCCCATGGTGAAGAGCTGACTTTTTCTTATTGTATTTCCTAGTAACACCTGTCAGGACAGCTAATCAAACAGACTTCACAGTCTACTCTGCTTCCACAAAAGCTATGTTCTTTTTTCTCTTTGGTATGAAACATACCAGAGATGATGGGTAACATGAGCAAATTTAAATTCCATATGAATTATCCTTGACATTTGTATTTTGCTTTTACATTCGAGAAGGGCTTTTTCCAATGAACTCTCTTTATAAACAGAGACTTTGAAGAAAACAGAAAAAGAGATGCACAAAACTGAGCCTCCTGCAGAGAGCCTTTCTAAACAGAAGACAATGCCATCTTCCGACTGAGTTCTGCCTGGGCAAGATGTGTTAGGGGCAAACAATTTCCTCTTCCTGAGCCCTGCACAAAACGTGTTAAGGATCTGACTCCCAATGCAACAGATTTCTTGACATCTAATCACAGCTGCCTGGTTGTACTGCTAATGGTCTATTAAAATTCCAAATCAGCTTATTAGTATCTTTGTGTATTTCTTCAATGAATAAAACAAGAATTCCAACAGAACTGTCTTTTTAAGTCAGTAACAAAGCTGAGAACCATCAAAATGATAAGGGCACAAAAACCTAGAGAATTCATCTTTCACTTGCTATCAAAGGAAAGGAAAATAAAAAAACGCGAAGGTCATTCAACATAGCAACAACCTCTCTCCTAATAAAAAATAAAATGCCATGCATGCAGATATTGACCAAGACAAAGGAGAGACGTTATGTCTATTAAAAATTTTTCACACTAAGTGGCCATTTTCACTTGATGATCTTTAGCATGGTGAGAAAATTAAGTAAGTTTAACATCTGTATATGCCATTTAAAACAACATAGTGTGATAAGATGATCCATAAAGAGAAATAATTTGTCTAAAAGGAATTAAAGATAAAAAAATAAAAATCTTTTTAAAAACTGAAAAAAAGAAAAAAATCTTTCCCCAGAGACATGGGGGCCTGTGCTCTGCTTGAAAGCTGCATTTTCAATAGAAATGTGGATATGCTCGGTACCTGCAAACAGCTAGACTCTGAGCACAGACCCTGAGGACGTTGGCGAGGGTCCTGTGATATCTCTGCTGTCTATAGGGAGAGTCGGGGCCATACACACAGTAAACAAGCACCACCTGCAAAACAGTAACACAATCAACTGCCCTGGATGCAGAATCTTCTGCCATTTTCTTTAAGACCAAGCCAGCGTCTGGAGTTCTTGAGCAATCCAAAGAGTAGAGCCCTACTAAGACCAACGTAATATTCTTCTGCTAACCAGGGAGGCTGGAGCATACCAATTTGTTCTCAATATTTCTTTAAAAAGGTGAGAAGTATAATATTTTTACACCAGTGTTGTAGTTCAATGTACATTTCAATAGTGAAATATAAACAGACCTGGGAAATCCAACTCAAATAAAAAGTGAACATATTAAAATATGCCAACTCTAAAGGTCAACATGGCTGTCTTTGGCTCTGTGCTATTCTGAAATGATCACTCTGTGTGGAATGATAAGTAAGATTTTTTTTTTTTTCCAAAAAAGGGGAAGTTCCAAAGCAGGTTTATTACTATGACTTAACTTGAATTTTCTGAAAAAAAAAATTTAAATGTTTTAAGAAAATATTGAATGTGGCTTTAATATTCCCTAAATGAATCTACATGCACAGAAAAAAAATGCCTAATGCCAAATATAAAGATCATATATTCTTCTTGACCCTTCATCTGGGAGCCAAGTTCAGGTTGGTACCTACAATCTCTCACCTACTGGTGGATGACCACACCCTGTTACCTATAACTCAACCCTGGCATAGATTTAAGTAATTTCACCAGTTACCAAAAGAGAAACATTGGATTCTTATCTTGCAAAGCAAATAACTCTGAGTTTACAGAGGACAGGAATTTCCACAGGAAATCCCACATATAATATTCTCCCCGGGTGGACCCAGACATGTACACCAGTGCGTTCCAATACTACATTTTCTATGGACCAACTACAGTCAGACTCCTAGAAGGAACAATTCTTGGTTCCCACCACATCTATGAAATGCCTGTATTCTATTACTAAGGTATTAAGCATGTGCAGAAAGAATGTTCCCTGTCTTGGTCAGACCCACTTGTGCAGCATTGCCTCAAGTTTTGGAGACCACAATTTATGAAGCAATATTGAATAACTAAAGTATGTCCAAGGAGTGTAATCAAAATTCTGAAAGTAATGACAAATGATTTTAAAAAGAACTGGAGATATTTAGCCTGGTAAAACAAGAAAAACTATTTTGTATACCTCTCATTGCGATTTTATAAAAAATGTTTGTTTTGTGTGGGAAAGGCTCATTTTTTGTTGGTTATAAAAGGTAACCAGATTTTAGCTTCTATAAGGAAATGCTTTCTCATAAATAGAATATACTACTTTGTCAAAGATAGAGGTCCCTTTTCTGAAAGAATTCCCATTCACCATCTGTTAGCAATACTTCTGCACTAAATAAGAGGTCAGACTCCTAACCTCTAAGGTAGCTTTAAATTCCAGTTTCCTAATACTCTATATATGTAGTTAACTCCTAACATATTATATTTAAACAATTTTTTTGCATGAGAATTCTAAATCATTTCTAGAGCCCAGGGTTTTTTCTAAAGCAACCCATTAAGTCAAAGATACTCGATTTGATGCCAATAGATGTGATTCCCATTACCTTATAGATTGGGTTGTAGATAAAACCATGAAAACACAAACTTCAGGGTTAGATCTAAGTCTAAGACCTAAATTCAAATCATCCTCTACCATTTAAAACCTGTTGTGACCTAGAGAAGTGTCTTAACCTCACGAAGCTTTAATTACCTCATGTGTAAAATGGGATAATAGTATTTAGTGCACAGGATTGTTAGAAAGGTTGAATGGGGTAATGAACATAAAGAGCTCAGCAAAGTCCGTGGCTCAAAGAAACCCCTCAGTGCAGGGCAGCTGTTGTTAGACAACTGATCTTGCCCTACGACACCCCCACAACCTGAGCTAGGAATGTTCCTTTACCATGTACAGTTTGAATAACACTTTCTACACACATCCTAGACACACACATACAGAGGAGGGTAAGTGAGGTAGGTGAGGAAGCGGGAGACACAGAGTTTTGTGTGCATAATCCATAAGTAAATATGTCTAACACACACTCATACACAACTATTTTTTTTTAGCCTGTTATTTTGAGATCATTGTAGATTCACATGCAGTCACAAGAAACAACACAGAGAGATCCCATGTACTCTTTACACATACCTTCTCATGTCACACTATCTTTGTATATTGTTGGGCTTTGTTGTCAGTGTTTTGCCCTCCATCCAATGCATTGATGCAGACAAAGAGTGGAAATGCTAAATATTGCTGAACCGACCTGGCCATGCAAACACCAAGAACCTGGACGTGAGATCTGTGCAGTCGCTCTCAGTTTCACCTTATCCAGGTACACTCTCACTCCCTGTGGAGTTTTCCTTTCTAGATAACATCTCACCACTGCTCGGTGAACAGCAGAACCCCGGTACTGTGGGGCTGAACTTCTTGGGTTCTTGGAAAATGGTAGTGTCACAGCTCACTGGGCAAAGGATGTAGTTTGTGTCTAACATAGGAATATTCCAATTTCTGTTGATTAAATCAATTAATATTCCAGTGCTGGGGTGAGGTGATATGTTTTCTTTCCTCCAAAAACAATTACTCTATATTGACTGAGCTCTAGGGGAAATGTATCCTAGGATATGGCTGAGGTTGGTTTCAATACAGTCGGAGTCTTTCATGTGGAAAATTCTCTATTTAGCAATTACATGCAATGAGAAAACTTGAAATTCATAAGTGGTTCAGTAAATCACAAGCCATGAAGAGTGCAGTGAGAGCCAAAGAGAGAAAATCTGGGAATTTAGTCAAGTATACCAAACCAATATTTCCTCAAAAACGGCCAATCAACAAAATCTGTGGGCAGCATTAAAAAAACAGATTTCTGCACCAAAATGCACCCACCCCGACCCCTGACAGTTCTAAATTCAATGGATTGAGGCAGGGCCAGAGAAACAGCATTTCTAGAAAGCTTCACAGGACGTTCTGCTTGACAGCCACTTCTCAACCTGCCGCTCTGGGCCACCGTATTTCAATGTGACAACTTGTGATGTGCTCAGATTAAGAAATGAAAATGAACCCCTCCCTTCACCTGCACTTCCAAAACTTTTTAAGTTCTTTTACACTAAAATTAATTTTTACAGTGATGATGATGAATCCAGTTTTTTAAATTACTTCATAGAGATTATCTAGTTGGAGGTCGTATGATGCCAATTTCTTGGAAGAATATGACACTGATTCATTACAAATTTGAAGAGGAAAAATACCGTACCCCATCGCCAGAATATTTCACTTGTGACAAAAAAAGAAAAACTCTCACTGATGCCAACCATCTTATAGCCTATCTAGCAGGCGGTGAAGGTGGGTGGCACACAGGATGCTTGCCCAGGGACACAGCCACAATAATGAAACCAAGAGCTCTTCTTGGCGGAGCTTCCCCACCCTCACCCCAGCCCTGACAAACTCCTGTGCACCGTGTACCACCACAGATCCTACCCTCAACACTGTCACTGTCTGTGTACATCAGAATCATACCTGCAAAGAAAATAGGTTGGGAGTCAAATCTCTGGTGCTAGGAGCATCAATACATTTTTAATTAAGCACCTGTCTGAATATGGACCCATTATACACTGTAGCAACAAAATTAAACATTGTCGCTGTCTGCTTTTTAATAGCTTACAAGCATCTCATATTTAGAGTCCCCAAGCTAGAATTTCAAGATATATCCCCTTAGTCTTTGGCTGTCAAATAATCACCGCCCAATTTTTCTCACTTTCTCCTCACTACATAGACTACTTATAACTATGCTGAAAGTGTTAGACTCACATGGGCATACGTGGTGCATAAACATAAAGAATATTAAGTGCACACAAAAAGGTTAGCCTGTATCATGCAATGTCAAATAAAGTCATCTTCCCCACGATGCGGGAAGGATGAGGAATTGAGAGGAACAGAGGAACTGACCCAGGTGGTTCACGGAAGGCCTCGTGAGGAGGAATCTTCACTCCAGGAAAAGGGTGTGTCTTAAAGATGTGAATCGTCAGACACAGCAGACTAAAGGAGCAGAGGATACAGTTAGAACAGGTAGATGGAGGCATCTCCCATATGTACCCAAATGCCGCAGTCTCCAATGATGACACTGAACATGGGGGTACAGTGTCTGACCACACAGTAGGTCTCACAGTCTGGTCCCCAGACCAGGAGCATCAGCATCACCGGGAACTTGTCAGAAATGCAAATCTTCAAGCCCCATTTCAGATCCACTGAATCAGAAACTCTGGGTTTGGGAAGCAGTAACCCCTGGTATAACAAAACCTCCAGGCGATTCTGATGCACACTCAAGTTTGAGAACCTCTAGACTGCAGGAAATAGAAATCTGACAATCTGATCAGACATCTTCTCTTAGGCTGTAAGAATCAAAACTCTCTTCTTACTCCAGTATAGACTCTACGTGCTACCGGCCTTCACTCCCCCACGTGCTTCTCCTCTTCCCTGCCTCCCTTCCCTCCTCCCCCCAACACGCGCACGCGCACGCGCGCGCACACACAATACACACGCAGCCAAATGAACACCTGTATAGGATTCAAAGAACTGAAAAAACAGCCCTTACTTTTCCTTTTCTTGGAGACCGTATCTCATAATGTGTGAATAGTGCCGGGGCAAGGGGTGGAATTTAAACAATCCCTAATTAGGGAAGGCGGCACCACACATTTATCACATTATACTGTTGTGTGTTTACCCCTCGCCGCTTTTGATGCATTTGCATATAATCTCTCATAATTCAATTCACTTGTTTAAATCATTTCTTTTATTTTGACTTATTTATTCAGACGAGAACTTTCATTTTGCAGCTCAGTGGGGCCTCCCAGTGGCAATCGTATGTCATTTCAGGCTCAGCTTTTATCCCGGCAGCTTTGGGGAAACAGTATCCAAATCCTCAGCATTTCCCCTGAAACAGATCCAAAGCAAGCGTTTTATCTGAGATGGGCTCCATCAGCCTCCCAGCTGAAATCTCCTTAGAGGTTGGCTTTGACTTCTTACATCGATCAAACTCCATGTTCCATCACTTGCTTAGTGGGGATGACAACCGGTAGGATACTGGTCAACTTGGAAATCAACCAGGAATACGTACAATAAAAAAAACTCTCAGAGAAATGCGTCCTGTGATTCCCTTCCTCAGTAACCTCGAGGTTTTCTTCCTAGGGTTTCCATTTCTACCACCCTGTCTTTGAAGTTGTGCCTGCTCAGGGTAACCATTTCCAACCAGAGTTTTCAATACAACTTTGTCCCTCCTCTCGATTCTGGAACATTCAGTGGCTCCTCGGCCTCCCCATTGCTCTCCTGTGGCAGTCGGCTCTGTCCTCTGGACCTGCCCTCCCAGGACAGCCTCCTCTAACACCCCGGCATCGGCTTATGTCCTATCACCTGCCGAGGGCTTCAGCCAGGGTTTGGGGCTTACTCGGCAATATCATCCTCCCAGAAGCCAGGTGCCTGTCACCAGATCCATCTCAGGCTAACGACACCAAAGGCTATTTCCACTTAGACAAGCACTTTGCTGCCGAAGACGCTGGTGTCTCTCCAGTCTCCCACTTGGAGTCCCCTTGCCCTCATCTTTGGCTTCAGAAAGTGGTGCTGCCTGAGCCAGAGCACGCCTCCTCCTTGAAAGGTTGCTGAAAGGTGGTTTCCATGAACTGGTGTTCTCACATCACTGCAGGGCTTAACTCTCTGCTGATGCAGTCCCCAACTAGCAACAGGCCTGTGAACGTCAGCATCATTCACAGAGCCTGGTCACAAACATAACGGATGATGTCTTTTCAAAGTTCAACCCCACCCCCTCAGCCTTCTCTGCTGAAATGTCACCCGAGGGCACCCTGCACTTCATTCACTTCATCCGTCCTGCGCTACCTTTCAAGAAGAAAAAAAAAAGCTTTGTCTTCCACCTGGCTCCTGTATACAGAAGGTTTGTTTTGCTTCCCACATGGGCTGTTTTAAGATCAACATATACCTTTAATTAATCTGTGTCCAACACTCTTTGCAAAGAAAAATTTACATAAGTCTTTGCTGGGTATATACATACATTTATAAAATCACACCCTTGGAGATATTAATATATTATGAAAAGGAGCTCATCTTTCCAGGTACATTTCACTTAAGCTGATTTGCGCTCAGAGGGAAAACAATAACAAGATTCACTAAATTGGATATCTCCAAATTAACTAGAATAAAGTTCAAATTCAGGATTTTCTTGTAGGGCTCAGAACGGGGAATGTACACAAGGCAATAAATACCTTGACAGAGCAGGAGTTTTCGTGCGGTGGAGACTGAGTTCCCATCCCAGCTGCCACACGTGTATAACCTGGGGAAGTTGCTCACTTCCAAGGAGCTTCGATATCTTCATCTGTAAAGTGGGCTAATACGTCTACTGCCGCCAGGAAGATTCAGTGAGATGCTAATTGGAAATCTCTGAAACAGTGCTAAAAGCAGTGAGTATTTCATTAATGGTAGTTATTATTTCAGCAAGGGTTAATAGAAGCTACAATTTTTCCAGTGAGTTGTTCCGATGGGTCAATTTACCTCTTACACTTGGCACATGCTGCTCCTTCTGCCCAGAATCCCACCCTTCCTTCTTCGGTACTCATCCTCCACCTCCCTCGCCCAGCGACAGGTTACTTCTCCCGGAATCCCCACCTATTGCCTGGTGGTGGATTAGGTTTCCTCCTGTCAGGACACCTCTCACTGATTTGTTTTCACATATTTCTCCTGCCACGCCATCGGCGTCTCTGCCTGTGCCCGTTAGCACTGAACTTAGTCTCCATGAGGACTGGGCCTGTCTACCCGGTTCACTGTTGTGTCTGCAGCCCCTGCTTGGCACACTGTGGGTTTTCAACAAATATTGAATGAATGAATGAATGACAACCATTAGCTGGCTTCCTTAGAAGAAAGACTAAAATCCAAGCAAAGTGAAAGGTAGTTGCATTATTTATTTTGCAATCTTATAACTGCCACTAAGCCTCCTTGAATTATTTCTTCAAAAAATATGAAATCTGTTCCCAAGAGCTCTAGCACATTGTCTCCCTCACTCCCAGAATATTGCACAAAAGTATTCCTCAGTTTCTCTTTTCAATATATGATCACAAAATGTGTTTATCATGTTTCACATCTTTCTAATTCTTAAATTGACTACCTATTGTTCACAGAGATACTAAGGAAGGAGGAAATCCTTGGTAGAAAAGTGTTAATAATTTACTAGTTGCCAACTGTACTCTTACCTCTGAACACCAGGTGGGTAGACACATTACTCATGTTTTTTAATCTAAGAATTTCTTACATTTTTATGGCCTATCCTTTGGGCTTATTTATGATGGTTTGTGATAAAGAGACAACCTTTGCCATTATGATTTATACTCTATTAAGAAAGGAAACACAAGAGATAAGAAACCCAAATTAAATCATGGCACTAGATAAGAAAACTCAAATTAAATCATAACACTAAAAAAAAATCCAGAGAAGGTAGGGGGATGACTCATAATTTAAAATTAAAGCAAAGAAGAGTACAGACCACAGACAAGGAAATATAGAAATTTTCAAAACCTAAACGAAAAAAATCTAGCATTTGCCAAATAAGTGATTTTCAAAAGTCTGTATCTTGTATTTGTGGCATCATAAAATAATGCCTTGCCATTAAAATATTTTAATGACATGTTTTAATCTTATTCTGCTTGTGCTTTTCTTTGATAAACCAAGCAATATATTTTGGTATGGTTAAAGTGTTAGTGGTCGGCAACAGATATCCAATATTTTTCTATGACTTTTCTATTAATGCCATTTATCACAAAATTGACCCAGACATCTGTTATCCTCTTTAGTGGTCTCTTAAAATTCCTTGATAGTGAGTGCCAATTCCAAAATGACTGGATTTCAGAGAAAGACAGTTAACTTAGAAACAAAGAAATTGAGAGAATTGAGGGGAAAAAGTCCTGCCTTCAAGTTTGTCCAATAAAAGCGCCTCTTGTGATGGAGACCAAAGGTTAGTTCAATAGAACAAGCAGTCGGGAGCGTATACCCAGCAATCCAGACACTACACAGCTATATACGACCTAAGCAAACACGAATGTCCAGCGCAGGAATCCTTAATAACGGGAGTTAATATGACCTCGGAACAAATTGATGCTAACTAAGGCCACCTAAGACACAACTATCCCATTAGTACTACCACATAATTATCCAGAACACTGTCTTTGATTTTATGAGGAGCTTGAAAGCAGAGCAAATATTGACATTGGGCTTGTAGGTAATATGCTAGCTAGACTTAATCTCACATCACAAACTCAAACATGGCAAAACCTGGGTGTGTGACTCGTGTGAACCGCTTCCAGGCTTCATAAAGTAGATATAGAGTGCTGGGTCCATGTGCATACACACTAACAAAAATGTCTATGTTTTTTTTTATTTTGCTTTGCCTGTACCCTATAGTTTTGCAAATGTATGTGTCTGCTCCGTTCCCAGTTTTGTTTCCTATTATTACCTTCTGAATTTTAAATGCATACATTTGACAATTTTTATTTCTTCCACCTACAGATTTCCATGAAGACTAAATTAAAAGGAATTAGAAAGAAGCACAATATGTTAATTTTCTTTTAGTTTTATCTATAAGCTTTCTTGTCTGATTTACTTATGGTCGACTTTAATTCTTTTATATCTATTAATAGAAGCCGAGGTGCCCAGCTTGTTTTCAAAGTTAGAACATGCAAATCTCTTCTGGTATCAAAATCCTACCCAGTGGACCTGTTTGACTTCCAAAGGATATTTGTAAATTATTCTATGCAAATGGTACTACCTAAAACAAGTTAGACAGGTTCTCTGTCTATAAAGCAAAGGCATGTGTAGAGAACACCAAGCTCCTGGAGTGTGAGGCCTTAATGAAAAAAGGAACATTCCACTCTGTTATGTTTCCTCATCTTTTTTCTTCCACAATAACAAGTTTGCACTATTGATTGCAAATATATTAGGAAGTTACCCAATGCCACTAATTCCTTATCTAAAAAAAAAAAAAAAAGAACAGAGTACGAATATGGAATGAAAAAACATTTTTCTAGAATTCTGGTAGATAAAACTTGGTACAAATAAAAGAAGATGTATCACTAAATTCTAAGACCAAAGATTTTAATGCTGTACAGATTTTCCTAAAGTCAGTTGTTACAGTCTGGGGCATAAAACTCTTGCAGATTACCTGTGTGTAATGTTAAGCTGCAGAACATCACCTGCAGGTTGGTGTGTCTGCTGGGAAGCAATAACTATTCTGTGATAATTTCCACTAAAACCTTGACAATCAGTAGTTTCATGCTATTGGAAATCCAGAAAGTCACTGCATGAATTGAACCGAGGTTTTTAATAACAGTCTCACTTGTCAAAAAGCCAGATAAAAAGGTACAAAAATTCACAATATAGCTCTCTTGGATTGAAGTTAACAAATCAATTCCCAGTCATAAAAAAAATTTTTTAGAAAAAAACCTATTCAATTTACATATTTTGAAATTAAATTATTGTAAAATTGAATCTAGAAGAATATGGGGAAACCGCAGCAAAAAGATAAAAGAGTAAGCTAGTACCTAGAATGAAGTGGAAAAGGAGAAATGGTGTGTGTGTGAGCAGGTATTAAAATTTGGGAGTAAATACTATAAACAGCATAAAACAATGGATGTGGAACGCTGTGTTTGACAGATTGGCACACACAGAAAGAGGAACTTTAAGGAACCATATGGTTGGTTTGGTCCTAACACTGTCTTTGAAAGGACACTTCATCTATTCTACCTCAAAATAACTTAATAATGATTTTTAAAATTTTTTTAGCAGAGGAACAATTTTTTCACTTGTTACCCCACAATCCCTCTATTGCACTTACAATTCTCAGGTCCCTAGAAGCCTCCGAGGCAACTTTCAGGAAACTTGGAACTGTGCTGACCAGTTCAAAAACCACTGCAGTATTCAATTCATATTTTTCAGAGTCAACAGCTACTAATAGAACTTGGGGGAGGTGGAAGGTAGAACCTCCAAAACAATCTCAAAATACACCCACATCCTATCTCTTAATGTTGGCGTGCCCCAGGACTCAGTCCTTGTTTTATTCTGTGTGTTCTACTCACTGTGCTTCCCGAAGGAGCTCCACAAATCATCTCTAAGCTGGCAACTCTAAGCTGATGCCCAGTGGCTCAGCCCGTGCTCTGTGCGGCGCCAGGACCCCTTGGCTCTGGCTTCCAGACGCACCACTGCTCACCGCGACCCCAGCGCAGATTCCTTCCTGCAGCCGCCGTCCTCTCCTGCCTGGACGGCTGCCACAGCCTTCTCACTGGTCTCTTGGCCTATACATCCTATTCTGAAATCATCAGCCAGTGTGGTCCTTACACGAAGAAATATTATTTCACTCCTCTACTCAAAATCACCCAGAGAGTCTCCATTTCACCAGAAGGAAAGCTAAAGTTCTTTCAGTGGCCTAAAAGGTCGTGGTGGACACTGTTATGTGCTGCTCAGACCCGCTTCAGAATGACTTATTCCCCTGCTGCTGGAACTGCTGCTGGCAGACAGCCCGCAGCTGTCAGCGTCTTCAGGGATTGCCTCAGCGGAAGAGTCACCTCACGCAAGGTCACAGATCTTCCCAGGACAGCCCGTATCCAGTGACAGAGCCACGTGGGCTTATCAAGGCCCAGACGTCTCGCCCCAGTAGTGACTGCTCTGAGAGGCCACTCTTGGCCCAGTTCTCCACGTGGTGCCGGCTCGGGCTGTGGTTGGGCCTGCCCTGCGGCTCGACCTCCACTCTGTCCTGCTTCCTTCTGCTCCTTTCCACTGTGCTTCACTGCAACGGCACCCCGATAACTGACCTGCTCACCCGATTCCCTCCCAGAGTCTTTTTACAGAGAGCCCAGCAGCTCCCTGCAGCCCCTGTGACTTCATGTCCCACCAACCTCCCTGCCCACTCTGCTGTGAGCCAGCACCCTGGCCTTGGATATTTCTTCAAAAGGATCAAAGGATCGGCGCTTCTGCCTTACGGTCCCCACACGTCTGGTCCTTCCGACTGGATCACACTTCCCCGGACATCGGCACTGCTACCACCCTCACCTCCTTTCAGTTTTGCTTAAGTGTCACCTTCTAAACACACCTACCCTGACCTACCCCAGCAGGAAACATGAGAAAAGTTTTAAGGAGGAACAGCTCTCATTTTCTTTCTGTGTTTGCTTATCTTTCAGGGTGTATATTTCATTTTGAAGAAATGACTTCACTTGTTTTTTAAAACGTTAGAAAATTACTGTTTTAAACACATAAAGACAGTGCAGTGGTTAAGAACATAGGCTTTGGGCCCCAACAGACTTGGGCTTGACCGTCCCAGCACTGCCAGTCTGCAGAGGTGTGGTGTGGGGCCTCGTGGCCGCAGTACTTTTGCCCTGGAAGTAGGGGTAAGGATATAACTCATGCTTCTGAGATGGTTGTGCGGAGCAAATGACTTTATGTAAAAGACTGTGAAAACAGCAGAGACCCATGTAAATACTGGGCATTGTTGACAGAAGGTCCTATGAACCACTGGCGTGGATTTGCATCCTGGCTTACAGATAGAGGTCCTAGGAAATAGTCTCTCAATTATGCTCAACTCTGAGCGGACTGATACTTTCTGCAAAGCAGAAAGGACCCATCCCAGTAGAGCAAGTGTCACCCTGGGGGCACAGTAACAGCCTAAAAACTGTTACTGAGGACACCACAGAGTTGTTGCCAACCAATACAGTCTAGGCAGTTACAAAGTACAAACTTCTAATTCTGTGCTCTTTTTGCACTGATTTATTACTTCAGACTTTATTCTAATCTCTAAGGCCCATGTGAAAAAAAATCGCACAGAAGTTCAAATATCTAGGTGTATATATGTTCATGAGAAGAGCTTTAAACTTTAAAACCAGCCATGTCTGATTATTTGAGATTAGAGGCCTAAATCCTTTCATTTATATTTTTAACCCAAAGTTGTTATATTTATTTTTGTTTCTGTGATACAAAATAACTGCACTTGGCTTAAAAATAAAATAATAACTCCTCCAAAATCTCAACTGTTGTTGTGTTTGCTTCCATTCATTTTTCATCTGGTAGAGTGACATGTCCTTGCCCATAACCTCAAATCCACAAGCTTGACTGATTTCAGAG